>CYKH01002205.1:8407-32304 GCA_001460835.1 Bodo saltans | reverse complement strand
CCATCCAGCATCAGCCCTGCGCAGACCCAATCCACTGCATTAGCAGACAGACCCTTCCTAGTGGATGCTGGGGGGGAGTTCATGAGGGACATGGGTGGGGGCACTTGGACCTGCAACGCTAACGTGCCGCATTCATGCAACTTCCATGATACACACGAATTGTGAGAAGGATTCTGTTGCAGGTACTCTGAAAGAAGGTTGCTGCTGCGGCTAGAGCTGTCAGCAGCAGCGCGGGCACACTCCGACTCCGACCTGTTGGCAGTTGCAATGCTGCATGTCGGATTGAGGGCGGAGATGTGCTCATCGAACACACAATCACGAGCTGTGATCATTGTCTTGGGGTCTGTGATGGCAGCGCCGCACCAGGAATTGCGTTGGAAGTAGTTTGAGAGGAGCACCGCAGATGCACCGCTTGACATCACGAGGCCAATCACGTTAAATTCGAACTTGTTGTGCTCGATGAGCAGTGAGCGGGAGGCAGCTTTAGCGGTGATGTCCGAGGATTGGGACATCGTGGAAGGCAGCCCGCATCCTTTGCAACCAAGCAGTCCCACAACATTCTGACGAAAGATGTTCGTTGTCACCCAAGCAGCTGCCTGCGGACCGACGAGTATGACACAAGCACTTTCGGCGTCGTGTGATTCGAAAACGTTCTTAAATACCACCGGTGGAGGCAATAGAAGTGAATTGGAAATGGTGGGACTGTACTTCTGTGGCGCATCAAGCGCATCTTTGGACGATAGTGCCGTCATGGTCTCAACCAGAATAGAAGCAAACACATTGGCACGGAACATGTTTTTGAAAATGCGAGACGGACCACCTCCATTCCCAACATATTCTCCTTTGGTGACAGAAACGGCGTTGTACGTTCGACTGAGCGGATCATCGTCGTCCGTGGGTAGCAGCGAGGATGCGGCAGTGGTGGTCAACGCGGCAGCGGTAAAACTACTTCCAATGGAGCGGTAGAAGTAGACTCCCACCTGATTCCGCTCAAATGTATTTCCATCGCCAACGCAGACTGCTGCCCGAGGACCATCTACCAGAATACCGGCCTTGGTGAGCAGCGTAAACACATTACCTCTCACACGAGTCACCTGTGACGGGAGAATGCCGCAACAGTACAACCCAATCGGTGTGTCGGCAAAGCGATTTCCATCAATCAAGCACAACCCTGGAGGTGGACAATTGGTCAGATCGTTCATGAGAGGAACTTTCATCAAATTTGCAAATCCAAACATCGACCCTGAGGCGATAGCATCCAGCTGTGCATCGACGTGCAGCAATGTTCGTTGTTTGTCCCCAGTGTACGCGACGAACCGTGAGACACATTCGATGTGGCTGTGGGCATTGAAGGAGAACTGATTGACACGAATGTTGGCGTGCTTTGCGTTGGAAAGGCGACCCGCCTCTACGATGAGCCGTGTTGCTTGCTGAGATCGCACGGCCCTGGCGGCATCACTCCCTCGGCGCAAATTTCCTTCGACCCTCGACGTCACTTGGGCGGATTGATCTTCAAATCGCTCGATAAGCGATGAACGTGAGGGCACGGCTGACGAACAATTGATCTCAGAGATATGCTCGCACAGTATGCCGCGAAGACCATTGCGATGAATGTCGTTTTCTTCGACAAGCAGAGAAAATTGAAGCGACGCCACGTCACTATCAAATAAATGCGGCAGCGGGATGTTGCCACGATGAGTTCGCACAGTAGACGACGTCACGCTTGCAGACGACAAGGGCTTGTTTCCCGCCGTTGCGCCAGCCTCCGTAGTGACAATTGATGTCGTCGACGCGCTCCGCTGCTTCTGCTTTTTGGACGCCCCTGTTGTTGTTGCACCGCCAGCAGGGGAGGGATCTCGTGACGCAGCAGAGGATTTCGTGATTATACCAGATGACGGTGCTGCTCCTGTTGATGTCGACAGGCTTGGCGCCACCGACGTCGCCACCATTGCGTGATAAAGTTGGATTCGAATGCCATCTCCCATATTGCCATCGATTGTATTCTTTTGCAGCACAGGGGCGCCCGATGCATTGTACATTCCAGGTGGGAGGCCAAGGCCAGAATTCGACCCTCCAAACGATGACGCAAGTGTCGCACCTGGACTAGCACTGAACATGTTGGGACGAGCGGGACTGGCAGTGGCGCTAGCAAGCCCTGCACTCATTGACGTTGCATCAAGGTGCGTTGCAGTGCGATCCAATAAGTGGGTCATGTCTGCACCTGTCGTCGCATTGTTGTTGATGAATGTTTGGTGAGTGAACAGCACTCCAGGATTAGGAGATGCGTATCTGCTGCCAGCGCTGAAAAAGTGAGATGAGGAGTCCTTCTTGGCAATTAACTGAAACTCTTTCTGGCGGGTGTGGTAATCTGTTTGACGAAGAACATGATGATGGGCCAACAGACCTCTTGAAAACAGGACACCGCAGTGTCGATGCTTTGTGATCGTCGATTCAATCACTCGGACTTGGCAGCCCTCTTCTAGCCATACGCCAACACCTCCATCCGCAATTGGCGTTGTGGAGTACTCCGCAGCAACAGTGGATGCTAACGACAATGCTCGCGTGCGTTTTGGCGAGGCAGAGCCGCCAAGCATCGGTGAGTTGTGATTGCTGCTGCTGCTCCCTCGTGCTGGAGAAAATGATGAGGGTGATGTTGCCTTGGCCATGACCGCGTCCACCGCCTGCGCTGCAGATGCATAAAATGGATTGGGTAGGATAGAGGACGCGATAGTGATGGCATCAGAGGGTGCGCTCACTACATCGCCCAGAATACTGCACGCCCCGTCTAAAACGGTAAGGTGGACGTCACACATCGTTGTCACCTGACGATGCGCATTGACCATTTCCGTCATGGTCTCCGAGAGAACCAATTGACCTTCAGCAGTCGTTGTTTTGGCCGCAGTGTCAAGCCACGCGTCGTCTGAGGTGATCAGTGATGCAAAATGGGACGACGCCACAAAAGTAGCAATGCTGCGCGGCTGGTCGAGGAGCGCTTCGTCTCGGCAAAGAAAATTATTGGCGCTGATGACAGATTCCTGAATGAGTCCTCCACAAAATTTTGCGGCATACACACCCGCGAGGCCGTTCTCTTCAATGATGGATCGTTGCACCTCAGGTGACCCAGTAGATCGAATGAGCAATCCGAAAAACGAATTGTGGTGAATCCTACAGCGCAAAACAAACAAGTCCATCTCTTGACCAACCACAATACCAAACGAGTTTTCGTAAATTTCGTTGGAGATGAGGGATGGCAGCACCAGAGCACGGTTGTGAAAGTGTGGCTCCGCGTCATAGTCCTCTCCGTTCAACAGGGCATCGACTCCGTTTTGCTCCGAGCCCGCTCTCACGGAAGTGCCTTGCTGCTGGGCCTTAGCCGCTTTCTTCTTCGACACAGCGTTGTTGTTGTTATTCAATGGAGATTGAATCGTTTGATGCACTTTCTTGGCGTGTTGGTGCGCTTTTTGCTTTTCGGGTGTCACAGTGGACGAAACATTGTGGGTGGCGCCTTCTCCTTCGTCGGCGTCACCACCACCACCGGCGTACCGCCTAGGGTCCTCATCTGGAAGATCGAGCATGTGAAACTTTTCCCGAAGAACGCCACAAAATCGATTACGGAAAATTTTGTTATCTCGTAGAATAGGGTGACCCCGATCGCCTTCGCCAACGGATTGATAAAATTTTTGCAGCTCCGATTGCCACTCGTACTTTGACGTCCGTGCTGCGGATTTCGTGCTTTGGTTGGTCGGTGTGGACGGTCGGCTGGGCTCAGCACCTGCTGAACAACACATCTCTGCCCCGCTGATGATTCGGCGAAGTTGGCGAACAGGGAACGCGTAAGACGAGTGTAACACCAATACTCCATGAAGCTCATTCTCGTGGATTGTGTTGCGCTCCACCAACGTCGTGGAGGATAACGACAAATACGACGATTTGCTTGACCCTTGTTGATTCGGTGACGATGTGACCACAGTGACGCCGATCACGCATCGTGATACGATGTTGCTGCGAATTGTTCCCCTCGCCCCGGCGTCGCAAAGAATAGCTGACGCTCCGCATTCTTCGATGACATTGGACTCTACGAGTGGATCTCCGCCGCTTGCAATGTAAATCGAGCAAAAGGAACATCGGTGGATTTTGTTTCGAATGACTTGTCCACGGCCACTCGCTTCGAACGCGAAGCCTTCGTGCAAGTAGGTGAGCAAATTGTCCGAAATTTCGAAGATCATGCTACTGTTGCGAACAAGAACCCCACATGGCGCTTCAGTGATGCGATTGTTGACGACACGGAAGTTGTTGCTTGGATGCTGGAGCGCAGCAATGTTTGCTGTTTTGTGTCGACTAATGGTATTCTTTTCAAACACAGCACTGCCGCCACCAAAGCCGCTTGCAGCACCTGGCGCTGATAGTTCCCACCACTGCAAGGCACCACCGATCGCACCTCCGTTCTGCTTTTCGGATGCTCGCTTCCTTGCCGCAGCTGCGAGTTGAGCAATGCGGTCTGAACGATACGAGACATCGCACAAAATTCCGAAGTGCGCGTTTCCAACAATCTCGTTCTCCGAGAACAATGCGTTTGCACCAGATTCACAAAGAATACCACATTCAGTGCAGTCCCTGATGGAATTCTTCGACACCGTCGTTGTCGTTGGCTCGGGGCTGAGTGAAGCGTCGCCTTGTGACTTCCCAATGTTCTTCTTCTTCGCTGGGCCGCTTGTCACAGAGGAGTCAGCGTCGTTGCTGACATCGTTTCCACCGGCATGACCATTGACAAACCCGATCCCGCAACTGAAGACTTTGTTTTCGTATACTGAACCACGAGCATCTGGAGTGATCAGAAAGCCACTCAAGGCACACGCAGTGATCGTGTTGAAGCGTACTGTCGGATTCGCGAATCGTTGCACGATGACGCCAGTTCCATGCAAGTCGTAGATCTCATTGTGCTCCAGAAGGCCTTTGCCGAAGTCGCTGAACACCACCCCAGCGGTTTCATTGATGAATCGATTGCGTTGGATGGTGGGCGCTGCATAACTTCGTGTCAGGATGCCGCTCGATTTATTTCCATGGATCATGTTGCCGACAATAACACCCCCACAGGACTCTTCGCATAACACACCAACCCCTGAGTGGCACTCTCCGATGTCGTTGCACAAGATGTGCGGATTCGTGTGCTGACCGTGAATCGAAACGTTTGCAAGGCCGTTTTTGCAGATCATATTCTTTTCAACGAGACCTGTTGCCTCTTCTGCTGCAGAAACACCTCCGAGAAATCCTCCGATGATGTCGTTCCCCCGAATTACTGCTGCGCCGCCCTCCTCGAGGCGGATATTATACAATTCATTCGCCTCAACGATGTTTCGTAGAATTGTCCCACAGCCGTCATTTTTGACGTACACTCCGTGACCTTTGTTGCTAGCAATGACATTTCCTTCAATGTGAGGATCTGCATCAAGCTCAATCCGAATTCCTTCCGTGGTTTGAAACGTGATTCGATTCCCAAGGACGACACCGGTCCCACAATTCGTAAACAAGAGGCCTGAGGTGCCTCCGGAGACAATTGTGTTTGAAACAATCCACGGGGCAGCGAAATCTGCGACGTGAATCTGCGCACCAAAATTTCCAGTGCATTGGTTGGACAAGAGAATTGGTCGACTGTTATGGCGTGCTTGAACACCACCCTCTTTGTTACGTGTGATAAAGTTATGAGCGATCAACGTCGAGCTGGCGGACGAGATATCAATACCAAAGCCCTCTGATCCGCTCACAACGTTCCCAAGGATGATCCCCCGGGAAAACTGCCGCATGACGATGCCACACGCCGAGGACGCATCAAACACGTTGCATACAATCAGTGGATTGGCATACGTGCGGGCTAAGATGGCGCATTCTCCGTTGTTCTGGAAGGAGCAACCAACAATCATCGGGACGCCACCACTCTCAACAAGAATGGCTGAAGAGCCACATCGGTCAAATTCACACGCATCGACGAGGCCTCTGCTGTTTGTGCCAAAACGGACGCCACACAGGGAGCAGTTAATAAATCTAGCATCCACAATATGAATGCCAAAGCCACCGCGAAGCAATTCAAGTGATGAATTGGCGACGTTTTCATTTTTCTTACTGTGGTCGTTCCGACGAAGGGAAGCCCGATATACTGCCGGGTCGCCGAGCAATGCAGTGAGGAACCCAAACGTGGCGCCCGTGTGAGTCGTCGCCAAGTAGCCGCTCGGTGTTCCAGAAGTACCTTGAGCACTTGCACGAACATGTTTCACCACGCGAGGATGCGCGAGCATGACATCTTCGACGACAGATAACAGAAACTCAGAAAGTGTGCCTGATGTTGCACGAAGGGGTTCACTAGAACCACAAGCCCCAGCGACGTCAACGATGTGGTCTCCTGACGATGCCACGCGTCTGCCGCTGAGGCTCGTGCTGCTCGTTAACGCCGCTTCGTTGCCTTTGGGAAGGTCAATTGCTCGCTTCGCCGCAAATTCCTGCAGGCCATTCATCCACGAATGACCAGAACGATCTACGTGGCAAGCAGATGCAGCGTCTGTCCCAATAGCCTTGGCACCGCTGCTCCCACACTGAACATCGATACCAATGCGACACCTATCAAAGAAATTGTGCTCAGATATTTTGACGCTATTTCTCATGCTCCATTCATCCGAATGGTGCGCATCGTACTCAGGGAGGAGGAAGAAAATTCCACAGCGCCGTTGCATGCGCAGCATGTTACCCTTGAGAACGGCGCAACCAAGACGCTCAAAGATTATGCCGACACTGCCCTCAGCAAACTCGTTGCGCTCGAACAGCGGCTGCGCGCTGTAGCTCACCAACGCGCAGCATGGTTCACCAAACGTGGACAGTACTGGAATGGGAGCACTGACAGAATTTGCAATCATACCCAAGGCGGCGGATTGCGTTGCGAGGGAGTCTGCATACGCAACGCCCTCTTTGACTGAAATTCGGTTTTCCACGAAGCGCACCAGCCGACAACATATTCCAGGATGCCGCCCATCCCCTGCCATCTCGACATCGGTGTAGTTGGTCGCGTTGCTCGTCACCGCTTGAACAGCGATGGCGGTGAGGCTACTGAGAGGTTGGACAATGGTACAGTTCCTCACAATGAGAGAGCCCACTGTGTCGACTTCAACGCAGGCACACGCATGGTTCGTGATGTCACAGTTGTCTACAAGGCCACCACCGGCGTCCATCACGCGAAGCCCGACGCCGTTTAAGCTTTCCTTGATGGTGCAGCGATGCAGTGTTGGTTTTCCTTTGCCACTGATGAGGCAGCTGGATATGTTGCACCGAGATAGCTCCAATGCTCCAGCGGTTACGACCACGGCAAAGTCTGATCGTTGTTTTCCTTTGCTACAGAATTCAATGTTTGAGACGTACGCAGTGCAGTCTATGGCTGCAGTAAGGCACGTCCCACGGAATGAAATGCGGACGTCTTCTCCCTCTGACGCAACTAGTTCGATAGGAAACGGAATTGAGACTGTTTCAAAATATTCGCCGCCAACTAACTCAATACGATCGAACGGCTTTGCTGCGGCAATGGCGGCCGAGATGGAACGCTGCGACGCTAACTTGGATCGGCTATTCACAATAATCGTACGCACTTGACGATTTTGCCACGAGCTAAAGCGTGTGTCAACCAAGAGTTCGTTCTCAAGCTGCATAGAAGGGGGAAAAAGTCAAATAGTGTGGTTTTTGTGTTGTGATACAACCTTGATCTCTGGCCTGGAGTTCTCTATTTTCGTTTCTTGGGGGTAAAAGTGTCAAAAAATGGAGAAAGTTTCGATAATGCGCACGTTCATTTTCCTCTTTAAACAACGCATCTGTAATTCATTCCAAATTCATTTCAATGATAAGCGTTTGCTCACATATTCGTTGTTCCGTGTACTTCACTCAATTTGTCGGCGTTTTTTTCGCATTTAAGCCAGCAGCTCAAGTAGCTTGCCCTGCTCGTGCAAGGCGTTCGTGTCACTGAAGCCACCAATGAGCTTACCGTTGATGAACACTGCAGGAACAGTTTCGTGACCGGTGGCCTTGATGATCTCTTGGTGGATCGCCTCACCGTTCTCGGCGGTGTCAACGTAGACGTAGGACACCTCTTTGGTAAGAGTGTCAAGAAGCGCCTTTACCTTGACGCAGTAAGGGCACTTTACCCAGCCGAACACGACAACCTTGTTAGCGGCAATCAGGGGACCAGCGAGAGACATCCTTTTTTCTTGGTAAAAGCTTTGGTTACGTTAAAAAATCCGAGACGTTTTCATAACAAAAGGTCGAGCTGCACACAACTACAACGTTTTTTGTCGTTCACTCAGATGTTTTTGTACAATCACAGGCGAAGGAACATGCCACCACGTTTCTTCTTGTTCACCGAATCAACCGTTCGAGTTCACCCGTTCGTGACAGGGCCTCCACGTCAAGTGCCCCACCAACGTATCTACCCTTCACAAAAAGCTGAGGGTACCTCAACGATCCGCTGCGCTCTGACACTTCTTGTTGTACTTTGACAGAATCAGGAATGGTGTTCACCTCAACGGTGATCATATCTGAAGTGATAGATGACATGACTCCTCGAAGACGTTTGGAGAATGCGCAGCCACGGTTGGTGAACAGCACAATATTGCTTCGCTCGATGAGTTGTGTTGCCGTGGCTTGACTGTTCATCACGAATAAAAAGAAAAAAAACCTGTTGATTTCGTTATCTTCCCTTTCACGAGGACAATACGAGGTTACGGAAGTCATCAGCCATGTAGAGGTGAATGCTTACCTTGTTTATTACTCTCGGCGTGATCAAGTGGGTACTGTACGTGCAAAAAAAAAATCTACAAAAATGGTTGGTGGTGGTAACAACTCTGCGGTATCGGATCGGTAGGGAAGTGGTGTCCTCATCACTCGTTTCCTTTCCTTCATCTTTATATGTGTGCCTTTACGATGTAAACGGTACAAACGTTGAGCTACTCCCTCGCTGCACAAACGTACCAGGAAGCCCTGATGTTGGGCGAGTATTGAGGAGTGTAGTTCCATGATGATCGACAGCCAACCTTGGTGACGTTGTCCCCTCAGCAAGGAGGTGGTCGACGGGGTAGGAGGTGGTCGACGGCGATGCTGAGGAGCCACCACGAATACGGGCAGAGCCTCCAGCGGGCAATACTGAGCTTATTCGACCGCTGCTGCTACTTTTACGGCCTGAGGCATTCATGAGTGGCGGCGATACAACTAACACAGACCGTGATGGAAAGTCATCAACGTCCCCAAAGATAATGTGCTCCCGCCTGTTCGGTTGCTGAGGTAAAGTGATTAGTGCCGTCGTCGTTGTGTTCTGGCCGACACCTGCCGTTGGTTTTGGCAGGGCGAACACAGGCGGCAACGTCGATGCGTCATTGCCGCTGCTGTTCATTGGAGGAGTCACGCGGGACGGTGGGCTCTTAAGCAGAGGTCGAGGCGATGGTGCGCCTGAGCTGGGCCCTGACGCAGGAGGACCAAGCGGGCTCGTCACTGGGACACCACTCCGTGTGGAAGGAAATGCGGCGCTGGGGACGTTAATCCCAACGCCGTCAAGTAGCAACATGTCTTCGTGATACACATCAGCTGCTGCTGGCGCAAGGCGCGGTGAGGCGTCATGGACCCGAATGTTCGCGTGGGAGGCGGCGGCCTTCGCGGTTGACGATGTCTGCCATCCTGAAATTTGAAGTTGCGGAGGTTCATCCTTGTGCGACTGAATTGTGACAGTTCTCGGTAATGGCGGCACGAGCGGTGGCCTCGGGCTCATCACATTGCCAGGATTGGCGGCTCGATCAATCCCATCGCCAACGCGCCCAGAAGAAAGGATGAGAGTGTCATCTCCTACACCGACAGCGAGTGGGAGGGCGGCAGAACTGGAGCCACCAAGATACGCGATGTTGAGCGCTGGAAACACAGCGAGGTCTCCTGCGCTGTTCGTGCCCATTGAACGTCGATACGGCATGCGAACAACAGGAGATACTGCCGGTTCCTGCGCCGGCTTCGCCATTGCTGGGGGAGACGTTTTGCGAGTTGCAACCATGAGCGGTTCATCGAAGCTAAAGTGCGCATCATCGTCAACCATATGGCGATAGACCGGCGGTCGCGAGAGAGGGGCTTGCTTTGGTGGCGAGAGTGAGCGTCGCGTAGGTGACACGACAACAGCACTACCTGCCTGAGGTGATCGTGCTCCACTTGCGCTTCCTGACGGTAATGTCTTGGTTGTGAACGGGAAAAATCCCCCGCGCTGGTTGTGGCTTGGCAGTGGGGCTCTCGGAGAGTCTGCAGATATGCGAACGACGTTCCCGGGAAATGTTGACAGTGCGACTTCAGTCGTGTCAGAAGCTCTACGATCGCCTCCCCCACCAAACCCAATGGAAACGGTTGAGAGTGGTGGCCGGCGTGCTGTTTGGGCTAGCGGTCGTTTCTCTGCTCGACTACCTGCACTCGGTGCGGTGGCGCGCCGTTTTTGACTTTCTTGAAACCATATGTGGTCCATCGCATCGTCGTCGGAGTCATGGAACTGCAGGTCGTGTATGTGGTAGTGTTGTGAGTTGTTACCTGTGGGCGGACGACTTTGTACGTTAACGATCGTGCTGTCGATTTCATGTCGTTGGGGCTCGCTGCTTCGAGGAAGCGACATCGCGAACTCCGTTGCAACTTGTGCGGAGCCGGCTCGGGGAAGCCTTGGAGGCGACGACGCTGCCAGTACTTGCGCAGAAGACACTACACCACCAGACGCAGCACGCCTGATAGGTGCTGCAGGAGGTAGTGGAACGGGGGTTTGTGATGCAACTGGTGTAGCTCTCGCTGATGTTTGATGGGAGTTGGGACGTTTCAGCGGCTGCCTTGGGGGCGACGATGTGGCTTTCGGAGGCGAAGAAGCTTTTCCCTTCGCAGGAGTTGCAAGGGGCGGTGGCGTGACAGTGGACGATGGCTTCACCACCACTGGGGGCTTTCCAGTGGTTGGTGGCTTCGATGCAGTTCCACGAATGGCTGTTGATGACGATTTTTTTTTTGAGTTGCAAGGGGCGGTGGCGTGACAGTGGACGATGGCTTCACCACCACTGGGGGCTTTCCAGTGGTTGGTGGCTTCGATGCAGTTCCACGAATGGCTGTTGATGACGATGCGGCGGAAGGAATTTGTAGCAACGGTTCATCCGCTACGAACCCATCTCGTAAAATGAGCGGTGATGGCGATGCGTCTCCTGAGTTCCTTCTCACTGGTTGCGATGAAACTGATGGTGCCGCATTCTCGTGTGGCGGCGGAGTCGGCAACCCTAATGCTGGTGTGTCCGCTGTCAAATCTAGAGGAGCAGAAGCTAGAGAGGGCAAAGCAACGACAGTTGGCGACGGTTCGACAGAAGCGATGGCAGCTGGAGTCGGGGTAATTGGGCCGGGCGCTGAAACGTTGCCAAAACGATTACAGTTTCTCCTTCAAGCCGTCCCTTGGGCCTGGGGGCACGCCGAGTTTCATCACTCCCAGCACAACGCAAGTTCCCGTGGCTGCATTTGTGAATATGCCTCCCATTATTTTACTTTTCACGCTCCGCTTGAACGGTAATGTTGACCTCTCATTGGACGGCACTTTAGTACAAGCTGTTGCATCACCACTGCTGCGTTTAGGAGGTGCCGCTGTGCAACTCACGCAAGGTCAAGCTATTTTCCGCGCATTGCAGACACAGCAAAACAATTCAGGTACACCAACGGTCATTACATTTTCCATCACAGTGCCTTATGGAAATACCACCACAACCTACACCCTCACATCTCCACCTTTGCTCTTCGTGAGAGCCGACCAGATCGCAGCGCCCCCATTCACCCTTACATTTGGAAACTACGGCTTGTTCTTTCGCGCTGGGCAAGTCCTTGACCTCTCCAACGACACCGCCTTACCTGGGTTCACGCTGCAACTTTTAGACGTGCTTGGTAATCTCGCGTCAACGCAACAAGCCCCTGTTTCGATTTCATTTGTTCCCAACGGAAATGTTGCTGGTGTCTCCGTCTCACCATCTCAGCTTAACATTACAGGCTCCACTGATGTGACGTTAGTGATTCATTACAGTGGGCGGCTAAGTAGCGTGGCAGGAATCCTAAAATTTCAATCTCCAAATACATCCACGTTGCAGACAGGCTTGATCAACCTGAGAATTTCCGATAGCGCAGTTCGATTTATGCAGTTTGATCCAACGAAAAGTTTCTTCTTGGCGAACAACATTGGTAACACAGCGGTGCTTGGCACGTCGCTCCCTACCATTGTTATCCAAGTTGTGAACAACGTGTGGGAAGTGGATACTGGGTTCCAAGACGTTGTGATTGTAGCAACTGCTCCCGGTGCCACACTTGCAGGAAACGCAGCGCTGGTCATCAACGGCGTCGCGACATTTTCTGATTTGAAGTTTGTAAATTCTGCCCCAGAGTCAGCAGTCATCACCTTCACTGCAACACTTAGTGTGTCGATGGTGAGAACGTTGTTCTCTGGTGCCGTTTCGGTCTCCAAGGCACCAATCAAAGCTCGCCATCTTTCGTTCGACGCCAATTCCGATGTTCAGCAGCAAAGTAGCCTTTATTTGCGAAGTGATGCCACTGATTTGGTGGTGATTCCATTGCTGAGTGTGCTGATGTTGGACTCTGGGTATCAACCAGACTACTCCGCCAAAGGGATTGCTCTTACGGTTTCCATCGTGTCGTCCGATACTGCGATTGTGCCGCCTGTCCTGTCTTACCCCGATCAACAAAACATCATGGTGCAACAAGGTTTTGGCAAAGTGCAAGGACTTACATTGAGTGTGACAGCTGCCCATCAGACAACTCCATTTTTTGTGCGGATTCAAGATGCTGCTGGTATTCGCCCGAACTTGGACAGTGCAACGATTCTTGTCGTGCCCTCCGTCACGGTGCCATCGACAAATCTCGCTGGTCGCCTTTCACTGTGCCGCTCCGCGAACACCACACAGTGCGGCTTGTCCCTGACGTTCGCCCCAGAGCCGTATTCCTTTGTCACTGCTATCGATGGTCCCATCACTGCGACCGTTGGGGCTCTGATTCCCGAAATTAGAGTCTACGTGAATGATCTAGCTGGTCCGTTGGACCCGGTCGCACCGTTTCCTATTTCTACGGCAACCCTTTACGCGTTTACATCCACGTCTCCAGCGTCAGAATCATTTTTGAGCACCGACGCAGCGCTTTCAGGCACCTGGTCAGGGTCCTACTTTTCGTTTATTTGCTTGAAACTTGCTGTGGCGCCTTCGCGACTCATTCGATTGTACTTCGCGTTCTTCTACAACGATCCTGTGACTGGGGCCCTTACGCAAGTCACAGGTATTCCCACCATTCGAACAGCGTTCATTGGTGTTGCCACTGACACCACTGGAAATTTCGCATTCCAGTTTGTGAATGGAGGGGACTCCTTCATATCGTACGCTGGTGAGCCTGCTCAAGCCGTCGTTGGAGTCGCCCTCCCTGCAATCCAAGTGCAAATTATTGACTCCCTTGGAAACGTTGATGCAAGTGGTACTAGCACGAGTACTGCCCCACTGCTCCTCGGTGTGACCTCCAGCGGCGGTAGCGCCACCATTGATGCGCTCGTTCCTTTTGTCAATGGCGTGGCGACGATATCAACCCTTCGGTTCTTGGCGGCATCCTTCAATCCCATCATTACCTTTACCATACAAACCACCACTGCGTATCCGCTGCTGTCTCAAACATCGATCGTCTCCGGTCCGATAATGTTGACTGTCTCCCCTATCAACGCCGTGGCGATCGCGGTTCAGCCGTTTGACAACTGCGATACCTCTTCGTCGTATGTGTGCGTTGACGCCAACCTTCAAAGTATGACCTTTGCAAATCTAAGTAGTGTTCTACTTCGTGTCCAGGTTGGTGCTATTGACTCCGCGAACCAAATGGCGACGAGGCCAATCACGGATTCAACGTTTACTGTTCGTGTGTCTTGTGAACAGGCAGCTTTTAATTCTGCATTTTCTACCGATGCAACCGCGGTAGTCGGTACAAACATTGTGCTGAACATTCCTCCACTAACAACAATGAACACCGCCTTTAGGGCCACGAACGTTCCACTGTACTTCACGATCTGCGTCGTCAGCGCCCCTGACTTCCCCGCTTTGCTTGACTCCAGCGTTGTCATCGGCCCCATCACGGTCACTGCGCTTGCATCATCAGCCTCTGCAGCTGCGTCTTGCGCAGGTGCTGCAAGCGCTCCTGTGGTCGTGCTGAAGCTCTACAGTCCGTTGGCCTCGACGACCCTTTCGTATTTGAACACAAATTTTCTCACCAACCTGTGTTACATTATGGGCGTCGAAGCGTCACGCGTGACGATCGTCTCTCCACCGAGCCTTACGTCTGGCATCAACACCGACACGACACGATGGGAAGGCACTCGTTTGAGTCTTCAGTTCTCGGACCCGACGCCAACTTCGTCCAACCGAGACTCCGCCGCTACGCTTGCCGCGGCGCTTGTTGCACTTCGTCCAGATTGCCAAGCACCAACCCTCTCGATTGCAAGCATCTTCTACGCGTCGGATGAGAAAGGGTGCATTAGGGCCACATTTCAAGCGGCGGTTGCCGCAGCCGATACCTGCGCCAGTCAAGGGTTTTACTCGACTTGTCAGTGTTTCCAAGACAACGTCATTAGCCCAATGGGAGTGGTGTGTTCGATTGATGTTGTGGTGGGTCCTGATTTTTCGACGATGTGCCAGCGATTGTCAAACTGCGCGCAATCGGAAATTATTAGTGTGTGCGAGGGGGCATTGCAAGATAATTCTAGTCAGTATGCTTGGGCGTTTGGGGCGGTGTTTGGTCCGATTGCGTTTGGTATTCTCGTGTACCTTGCAGTGAAGGGCATTATTTTACGAAGAGCGCCGGTGCAGCTTCACAAAGAAGACAACAAGCGACTCTTTTGAGATTTCGCTCCCAATTTTTTTTTTAGAAAAGCGATGGAGATACTCTCTCTCATTTGGGGGGTTTGTTTTTTGTTCGACGTGCTTTGCGACTTAGTTGTACACTTACACTTTGCGTCAGCCCTTAACGTACCTTTTTGATTCAGCTTCGATTTTTGCACAGAGTCGCCTTCTATCAACGACTGTGGTTTCTATGTTTTCCAAAGTTAGAAATACATGCCTTCCATCAGCTTGATTGTTGCTGTGCTATTCTTTGTGTTCGCGCCATCGCCAGCAACGACGCTTACTTGCGAGTCAGCGAACTCGACGGCAAGTGCCCTTCAAATTTCGTTTCCTTCTCGAATTGCTCCTGGGCAGCGAAGTGCCATTGTTGCTGAACAAGCAGTGTCAAATATTTCCGATGCGAACTCAACTGCACCGCTGTCGATGGCGGTAGGGGCAACCCTGCCCGTCATTATTGTGCGGCTCACACAAGTAGATCCCTTCACGGGCAACACCCTCCTTGACTTGGCTCAGCGAGGGTACATGATCAACGTCGCAACAATCTTTCCTTCTGCGATTCTTTTATTGGCTCAGCGAGGGTACATGATCAACGTCGCAACAATCTTTCCTTCTGCGATTCTTTTAAAGGGTGCCGCAGTCGCGGTTGTGAGCGGTAGGGGTGTGTTTGCGAACTTGATTCCTACAGAATGCACGACAGGGACTGTCTACACTCTTGCATTTACACTTAGATCAGAATCTGGTGACGCGTTGGACGTTGATCCTATTTATGCCCGAGTTTCGTGCGCTGCATCACCTGCCGGTAGCAGTGTCCTGTCATTAGGTGACACAGGCTTCTTGACGAGGTCGATGGCGAACAATGCATGGATTCCGTCTTCCATTGTCATGCCATCGTTTTCTATTGTCGTCACAAATCTTGCAGGTGCTGCAACAAGTATTGCGGATGTTGACATTACCGTCGCCTTCTCTGGGAACTCCAGTTCCGTGTCAAGAACGGTTCGTAAACCACCCGCATCGACGTCAGTATCTGTTGATAGCTTGACTTTCGTTCCGTCAAGCTCAAGTGCGTTATTCACCTCGCTCACGATCTCTTCACCGGGATTGGCTTCTGTTACAGTCCCTCTGCGCATTATTCAAGCGAATCTGCCAAACACGTTCATGAGGTTCTCCACCACAAACGCTCTTATCACTCAGGCTGGTCAGGCATTCTCATGGGTTGCTGGAGTGCCAATGCAACGCATTCAAATTCAATTCTTAACGTCCAAGGGCGAATTAGACACATCGACAAACGGCATTATTGTCACAGCGTCGTGTGACGCGGATCCGTCCTTGTCCGGTAACTACGCTTCTTCCGTCCAAGGGGTTGCTGTGTTTGATTCGCTCGTGTTCTCTGCGAGTAGCACTCCGCTCAGTTACGGAGTGTTGACCTTTACTGCTGCCACGTCGACGGTAGTGAGCGGCCCATCCAACTCCGCAAGTCCCTCTCCGCTGTACACTGGCCCTGTGACGGTGACGTCGAGTCCGTTGCTTGCATCGCAATTGGCCTTCTCCGATCAATCGTCTATTACTGCTACATCCACCCCCACGATTCTTGTGGACAGCTCGAATGCGTTCTCTCTTACCAATATTGTGGTGCTGGTTCTGGACTCCACCTCCAACCTGGACACCACAGCCAACAGTATCACCGTGCAGCTTCAACTGAACGCACTTGGCAGCAGTGGCATCACCCCGGTGGTGTCATCTGGTGGGACTGCAACCGTGTCCAACGGCGTTGCGGTGTTCACGTCGGTGGTGTGCAACAACGGTGGCGAGGGTGCAACGCTTCAAATTTGTGTCAACGATCCCACTGGTGTGCGCCAGCAGATTTGCTCTGGTACCGCCCAGCTGTCAACGGGATCCACATCAGCGGCCTCAGATATTCAAAAATGTGCTTCCTCGGTTTCCAATGTCGCATCAGATTGCATCTACTCACTAAGCTGGGGATCTTCTCCACAATCCATTGTTTACGAGAATGGACAGCCAATGTTCGCCACCGTGGGCTCGATCATGCCAACGATTTACGTTAACCTGCAAGATGCATTCGGCGATGTCTCATCGCCACTTGACACATCTATTGTGCCAGTCATGGTGGCCTACACTGGCAGCAGTCCAGCGGCCGAGAGATACTTGAGCTCAGAAGGGCGTGTTGGTTACTGGCTTGCCACCCATTATGTGTTCTCTTGCTTGCGATTCGCTCGTAAGCCTCCCGGTTCTGTGACACTAAAATTTGCGGCGGTATGGTCCCTCGCAACCCCACAGCCGTATGCGTGGTTGCCCATTCTTCAAACTGGCTTTGTGCGAGTTGCCAGCTCTGTCACATCAAGCTACGGCATTCGTTTCTCTGCGACCAATCAAATCTTTTCCTTTGCTGGCCAAAGCTCTACGGCTGTGATTGGCGTTGCGCTGCCGTTGATTCAGATTGAGGTAACAGACTCGAATTATATGCTCGACACCACCGCGAACAGTATGATCATCGATGCATTCACGAGTTCGGGCACACTTGGCGCGGACGGTGCATCGGTGACAGTGACGAACGGTGTGGCAGCATTTCGCCTTTTGACATTTACTTCGGGTGGCCTTGAGCCTGTTATTACATTTCGAGTTCGAGGTAGTTCGTTATCATCGACAACTGTCACAACTCTTAGCGGAGTTTATCTGTCGACAGGTGCCATTCTTGTGACGACCGCAACAATTCCCGCAGCCTCAATCGTGTTCGTGACTTCCTCCACAAGCGACAACAACAATATCACGCAGCCCTTTCAATCATTTCTGTTCAACGACTTTAGCGACGCTGTGCTGAAAGTTGCGGTGGCGATCACAGACAGCGCACATGTCATTGGATCCACTGCGGAACGAACCGTCACCATCAAACAAACCTCTGCAGAAGCAGTTCTCGCCTCCAATCAAGAAGTCACCATCGCCCAAGGGTCTTCCTCAACTGCTTACTTTGACGCTGCGATACTATCACAGCAATCAGGGTTTGATGGTGCTCCCATCTTCCTTCAGTTTGTTGTCACAACACCAACATCGAGCCCTATCCTTGTCGGCAACACCATTACCATCGGACCAATCTTTATTGGAACACAAATTGCATCCGCTTTGGAGGCAGGAGTTGGTCAGTGCATGACCTTCTACTACACCCCAGTGATGGTGATGACGTTTCACAACTCTCTGCTAACGTTTAACATGACCAGTGCACTTGCTGCCGTGAGCACGTTGCTGAGTTTGGACACTGACAAAGCTGTCGCCACCGCCGACACGACGAACGGTGGGTATGGGTTGGCTGCAGCGTCGCTGAGTGTGGTAGCCTTGCAGGCGTTTTCACCCTCCGTGAGGCTTGTTCCAATGGTTGTTTTACAAACAGCTTCGTCTGACCCTGTCACTCTTACGCGATTGCAGAAAGCGATTGATCGACATGCTCGGAAGGGCACCACCACGAGCACCGGTGGCCGATTGGGGACGACGGAGAGTGTACCTCGTGTCTTGAGACTGAGGAAGCGAGGCGGCACCACGCGACATGGAAGACCCGAGCATTTCTTGAGTTCTTAAGTTTCAAACCTCGTCCACTTTGAAGGCAACAAATGAAGATTGTGGCACATTCTCAATCAATAATGGTTATCTTCGCCGAACAGAAGAAGAACCGACATTGTATCGCGAAGCTGGGGGTTGATTCTTGGTTTGAATGGAAAAAAAAGTTCTGTTACCTGGGTTTGTTTGGGTGGGGGTTCCTTGTCAGTTAGGCTTGGCTAATAAACCGACGCAACGTTTCCTCGACGATACGGTCAACTCCCGCCACGGTCTTATCCAAGACCGACGTAGGGCCGTCAAGGCTGTCACGAGCGTCCATGTCAAAAAAGAACACGTGGTGGATAAGCTCACTCGATGCAGCGACAAGCAAATTCAATCTTCGTGCCGCTTGCTCTACCGCAGACACTGATTGATGCAAACTGAGGGTGAGAGCAACAGAGCGCTCCAGAGCGCGCAGCTGCTCCACAACGTCAGTAGCTCTCGCTGGATAATTCAAAGAGCCACGCTCGGGTTTTGGGGAGCGTTTTGTAGGGGCGACAGTGGGGTGGTCGCTGGTTGCGTCTCGCAACAAATGAATGAGCCGAGAAACTGGGATAATGGATTCATAGAGGTCACGAACGAACACTCGCGCGGCGTTCAACTCTGATGCAATCAGCGCGCGGGACGCACGCTCGTCAAATGCATCGGTTGTGTAGTGAAAAGAAGCGCCAAAATCTGTCACCAAGATCCCATGTTGAGCCCAGAATTCATTTGAAGGAATGTTCGACGAGGTCTTAGCTCGAATGTCTTCGACTGACCTGAAGGCATCAGTGAAAAGCGCCTTGTGCTGAGGCGCGCGTCCGCCGCCTTGGAGCGTGCCGAAAAACATGTTGTGAGCATAAAGGTCGCCATGCACGAGCCGCACACCAGAAGCGTGAAGTGCGGCGAGGGCTGAGTACACTTCAGCAACTGACTTCATCGAGGCGATGAGCGCATTTGAGGCGTAGAGGCAGACGGCGACGCTCGCTGTGGCAGCATCGCCGCTCATTGGCACTGGTAGGGGGGAACTCTCGACAAGGAGGCCACCTTGATCGTAGATGTCATCCGACACTGTCCAAATCGTCGGTGGCTTGCCAAGTGGCTTTTTATTATGAATAAGGGGGAAGCACATTGCGACGACAGGGCCATCATCTTGACCTTCGTCGACAAAGCGGTGCATTTGGTGGGAGATATGCGCGTCAAGGATGTTCGATTCCACAACCTTTGCCATGGAGGGGAATCGGACGTATCCAATCGGCGCAACGATATTAGGGTGCAGGGGGACGTGGGCCAGCGCGCTGATTTCGTCAGCGCCGCTGCCATCACTGCTGATGCGTTTGAAAAACTTGACAGCAACAGGTTGCTGGTGGTTCGCGTCGCGCTCGTCTTTTGTCGGAAACAGGAGGCATTGCTTCACGACGCCACTTGCGCCTTGTCCTAACACGATGACATCGGTGTGATTGCTGCTGCACTCCATCCGAGACGTGAGGTCGATCATCGAATGGAGCATCAGACTGAGGCGTTTATCAACTGGTAAGATGGTTGCGTGAGCAACAATATTCACATCTGCAGTCAATGGATTGCCAGCAAACGATATCCACGATAGGCTACGAAACAGCGTTAACACAGATGATGACGTGTTGCTACTCGGCGGTGGCGAGAGCTCACGAACGTGGTTTCGCGAAATGCGGAGGAGCTCAAGGGAGTCAAACACGGTTGGAATCGAGATTGGGGGAAGCGACGCTGGAGGACCAAAAACGGCATCGATGTTAGTGAGGCTGTTTCCTGCAAGCATAAGCTTGCGCAGGTTTCCAAATTGAGATTCGCTTCTGGTGGTGACGTCGTGGTTGTAGAAGCCGCTCTGAAAGTCTGAGATCGCGTTCTCGGTTGCGATCAGATGCATCAGTGATTTCGGTAAATCACGCTGGGGGTGGAGGCTTGTCAGTCGGTTTGATTTTAGGGACAGCCGAGACAAATGTGTCATGCCAACGAGTACAGCGGGGACCCGTTGAAGTAAATTGTCTGTCAAAAAGAGCGTCTCGAGCGTGTCAGATAAAACGGCAATGTCTTCGGTAAGGCCCGTCAAAGCATTGGAGCCCATGTCAATTCCGCGAAGGATGGACAGTATAGCGAGGCTTGGGAGTTCGCGATGGGCAACGTGCTCAACAATGTCACGCAGTGCAGGCTGCAGTGACTGCCGTTCTGTTTCATTGTGTAGTTGTACGGTCTCAAAGGCGCGAACAATTGTTGTCGTCAACGAAATGGGGGCGTTGTGGTCGAGCACGAGTGCTGCGTGACGTGGGTCCAACTTGCGCAAGTCCAAGAACACACTCAACTGCTTTTCCTTATGGTCGGTAAGCGCGAAAAAGGAGTTAGGCTGTCGAAGGCGCTCTGCAAACGCAAGGACAACTTGTTCTTCATCTTCTTTGGTAAATGACATCCGTCGGGGAGGCTGAGAAATAGACGTTAAATTCTCCTCTTCTGTTGTGTTTCGATCGGTGTCATGTGATGATGTATGGTGGTCAACGACAGCAGAAGGGAGAATGTTTGCGCGATGCCAGCTCCGACGGAGCACGAAGAAAGCAGAAAGGATTATGAAGAGGAGGAAACAGCACCGAAAGGCTGGTGCTGATCGATTGCTTTTGGGTTTCAGCGATCGGAAACGGCTCATTTGAGAGTGAGGGAAAAGGTAAGTCTACAAAAAGGGGGGATTTATGTTTCTTTTTTCCTCACGCTGTTATTGAATGTATCGTGTCTTCGAGCAGGTGAGATCAACAAAGGGCATATCGAATCGCTGTCAACAACGTCAATGAATGTCATAGGAGATTCATTTTTTGTGTGAAAGGGAAAGAAAAAGAAAGCTGTGTTAAACGGATTGTCAATTATCATCGCCAAAAAATGCCTTCAGTGCTTTTCAACGATGGCACCCACTTGCCGAACGCTATGACGCGAACCAGCGACAGCAATCGAGTGCTCAACGGCGTCTTTAATTTGCTTTGCAAGTCGAGCCTGGAAACGCTCGACAACTTTCTTGCTAACGTCCTTCACCGGCATGGAGGAATGGCCTGACTCATCCAGCACGTTTCGAGTGATTTCTGCGATGACATCAGCGGAGCCAAGCACAAACGACTCAATACGGACATCTTCATGAGCGGTCTGTCCACTTGTCTTGTCCACGCGGGAGATGACAATCGATGGCGGTGGGTGCGACGGGGCGTTTGCTGGGGATGAAAGGGGTGATGCTTTTGGTGATGCGGCTTTCTTTTTCGTAGAAGGAATGGCTGAAGAAGCGGACGCAGCTGGCTTCTTTGACTTCACCCACGAATCATCGTCATCCGAGTCAGAGAATGTCGGAATCACGCGCTTCGGCTTCACTTGCTGCTTTGGCGGTTCGTCGTCATCGCTGTCGGGAGCGCGTGCCCTCTTAATAGGATTGCCGTTGGGCATCGAGGCGTACTTGCCTTGGTATTTCGCAACCTCACTGATGCAGCTCACGTGAGGCTTGATGGTATCAAGGTCAAACACGACCATGCAGTCTACGCAACTGAAGCTGTAACTTCCACAGGAGCGTGAATGGTTAGCTACCTTGCCTTTGGTCACGACGTCGTTGCAAACGTTGCAGCAGAAGCTCACCATTATTATTATTTGTGATGAATGCTGCTTGGCACAGGACGAGCAAAAACAAAACCAGGCTGATGAGAAATCGCAGAATGTCCCCAAAACTCATGCGAGTGTCGTGCTTCGCTAACCAAAAAAAACAAACACAAGAAATATCACAGGGATGGTCATGCAAACCGTTTCCTGAACGATGCGAAAAGGCCTCCCTCCTGCTGGGGTGGGATCTCCGGCGCCTTCCCTTTGGATCGAGGTGGTTGCTGCGGCGACGCAGGACTTTCTTGATCAGCATTGGAAGCCCACGACGCTTCTAGCAGCGCATCCAATTCACAGCGAGTCTCTGGTACATGCAACCATTGCCGCGGGTTTGCACGCTCTGTGGACGTGAGAATGTGGCAAATGTGAGGCATCGACACAGACACAAACGTCAAACAACATTGCAAGATTTCATCGCCGCGGAGTGTTCCTTTCGTTGATCGCGCATTTTGCTTCTTGTCACTTGACAATGCCTTTTTGATCGACGAAAACAACCCACTGCTGCTGTCTGTTCCCCCACTGGGGGATGACAATGGTGGCCTTTGAGTCGGAGAGCAAAAACTGAGTTGTGCCAAATCCGCATCACTAATAGACAGGGCAATCTCTGCCTTTCCTTTCCGCTCGGGTCCGAGCAGTGGAATAAACTCTTTGTTTTCCTCCGTTGGAATGGTTTGACTTTCGTTTGACTTGCGCAGAACTCGTGCCATGATCACATCGTAGCTCAACACTCCTCGGAATAGGGACGTGCTGGAGTCTGTTGTATCGCCGGCAGTAAGCAGCACCGCAAGGTTGTATCCTTCCGAAAGCTGAATATCTCGGAAGGCGCCTGAATCGAAATTCTCCACGTTAAAGTAAATGTTAGGGTAGTCTAGCATGTCCCCAGACTCCCCACGGCCATCTTTGTCGGAAGTGAAGACTGATTTCGTAGGCTGGCCGTACACTTGATGAACTTCTTTGCGCACCGCAACCATTTCAGTCCGCCCGTTCACATCGCAGAAACGCGTCACAGCAACCGTCAGTGTGAATTTCCACTGTGTGACTAAATTCAGGGCGAGCGTTTCTGGCCATAGTATCGGGGGAATTCTCCTCTTTCTGTTAGACAGCGGTGTGACAGAGTCCGATAGCATTCGAAAAAGTCGTTGGGAGCCAGACTCCTCTGCTGCACTGTCTGGGCCGTTGTTGCCGCTTGCGCGCTGGGGAGACACAAATGTGTCTGAGTCACCCGTTGGTTCCATGCTTGGCGAGCTGCAGCCGCCAAGGCTATCTTCTTCCTTTTGTGCCTCTTCCAGCAATCCAGCTGCATCCGCTGAACCACGGCGTACAAGTGACACATGTGTGTGAAGTGATGATGCCCGTGTCCCACGTACCACCCAAACTAAGTCATCGGTGTAACTGGTGAGCGGAGATTTTGCTTCAAGAAAGTGATCTTGGAAGACGAGTCGTGAGCTAACATCCGGGAGGCCACTATCAAGGGCCGCCTGGTACTGAATGGAGACTTCAACTAAAGGAGCGGCGACACCAGTACAAGCGAGGTTGCGTATTGTCTTGGCTGACATTTTTTCTTTTTAAAACAAATCTTCAATTTCGTTCGGGGATTTCTTTGTTGAGTAGGAGCAGTGTCTAACAGTTCGCTCTTTCTTTCTGTGTAAAACATCAGGAATAAGGAATGTGCATGATACATACGAGACATCGAAAAAAAAAGCCACGACGACAAGAAACGGACGGATT
>CYKH01002203.1:12698-35249 GCA_001460835.1 Bodo saltans | reverse complement strand
AATCGGTTCGCCTCGCGCAACGCTGCCTTCATCGCTTTCCAGTCGGCGGGAGTCATGAGAGGCACAATGGACTTTGAAGACGTGTTGTGATGACTATTGTTGCTGGTGTCACCAAGTAGAGAAGGAGGAGCTTCGAAAACATTCTTCACTGACAAACGAAACGCGCGTTCCATTTCTTGTCGGGACACGTAGTCCGACTTCTGCGCAACGCTTGGGTGTAACCTCGGTGAGCTGCACAAGAACGCTTCATCAGCGGGTTCTTCGTGGCCCAACTCATTCGCTGCGAGCGATTTTGAAAAATCGATGCCAACAGGTTTCGCCATTGTTTTCACACGGATGGAACTTGACGACATGGACTCGGTCATTTTTCCTGTACGGCTGTAGCTCGCGTATGGCTGCAGTAATTTATCAACGGAAACATTCATTTTGGTTGCAGGGGAGGCCTCTCTTGCTTTTTTTTCCTTGTCGACAGATTTGTTCTTTTCAAAAAAAAAAATCCTCTTTTATGGGCAAAAAAAAAAAAAAAAAAAATCGCTACAACTGACAACACTCTCTCATATTCATTCTCCGTTGCAATGCAAATGATCGACACATACACACATTTACTTGTTCGGCTAGCACGATTTTCGTTTTGCATTGATTTGGTTTTGTTTTGTCGAGAAATAGAACAAAACGAGAAAAGAGATGAAATCAACAACAAGCGCGCACTAGACACAAACACACACTAACTTTCTCGGTGGAGCGCGTCACGAACAAGAACAGCATATTTGCTCAGTACAGCCTCAACGTGTCCCCTTAGAGAAAAGAAATCCGATATGTATGGCGATACATGGTTGAACCTCATCCGATGTAACAGCTCTTCAGAAACATTTTTGACGATTGTTTCATCCTCAACATCACGGCATAAGTCCTCTGGGTTGACAATCGTTTGTGAGTTCAGAAGCTGCTGCTGAAGCCTCCGCGGCAAGAGGCCTGGCGGAGATGACTGCAGCATGGCTCCTAGGACTCTGGCATTCGCGTTCTCGCTGGTAATCTCGTCTCCCATTATGCCAAACAGCTCAACCGCTTCTTCACTCGTCAGAACAGTGTTACGATTTTGGAGGCGTGACAGCAATTTCATCTCCCTTGGCCACATTGAATGTGGCCGCTGCGCCAATGCCACGTCAAGTGCTCGACGAAACCCAAGAGTCGCCACACGAACAGCAGGGGCAATAAAGCTGAGCCGATAGAGTTGCACGTGTTGCTCGGGTCTCTCAAAGTACTCGTTTGCAAGCGTCGTGATCACTTGCATGCACACCTCAGTGCGTTCACGGGCGTCCCTGAATGGAATGATGCTTCTGCCGTAACTCCCTACCCACATGAGAAAGCGTGAGAAAAAGGCCCGAGTGTGGCTCTCACCCTTATCACGAATAAAGCGCTCCATGCCGCTCTTAATGAGCGCAATCCACGAAGACGTTTCAAGGCTCTGGGTAATAGCGTTCTGCCAAATCGCCCAAAATAATGGAGATGCGTCTTTGCCTGCCATATGCGCTGGGTATTTCGTAAGGATGAGATCCCTCAGTGGCATGCCGTTGTTGTTGTTGCTGGTACCAAAAACCACTACCGCGCCGCCGCGCTCTCCACTATTCTCTGTCATGCCGCTGTCGTCGGATGATGCGTGGAGATCCTGTCGTTGCTCTCGCTGCAGCAACCCATAAAGATTCTGCGGGGTCACGTGCGACAGCACCTTTTTCGGATCGGCAATAGAAGGGTTCGCAATTCGTAGTAAGTCATTCACGCTGGTGATGGGATCCCGTACCCATTGCTTTTGAACGGCAGTCCAGTCCAGTGCTTCGTGTCGTGCAAGGGCTTCGTAGATGCCGTCAAGCGTCGCAACATGAGGATACACCAACGTGTCACACACATTGAGGTCCACAGCAGCGTGGATCTGGCCGTAGATGATAGGAACAAAGCTTGGATGGTCGACAATATCGAGTTTAGAAATGACACCGAGAATGTCGTCAAAATCTGGGACACGAAAAATCGCGATTTGTTGACTTACCGCAAGCAAGATGTGACGGATCCACGCTGTGAGTCTTACCGCTGGGTGAACGCGATACGCTGACGTCGCAGAAACAAACTCGAGAAATGTTAAGAACGAATCGGGATGATAGGAGACGGTGGTGTCGGTGGCGTCGGGCACATCACTATCAGCCCAATCCAAAAGCCGAACAGGAAGCATCGCAGTGAAGGTCAATACGCGTATTGGGTCCCTTCCCTGTTGGATCAGCTGAAGGTAGGACTTGAGCACTGCATCGTGTGACATAGGGGGACGATGCTCATCGTAAAGAGAGTCAAAGGACCTCATTACGGATTCGACAAAATGTGAATTTTCTGGTTGAAGTTTTGCTCGAAGCAGTAGCTCTAGCGCTGTTGGTGGCCCGCCGTTTGCCGCCATGTAAGGTGTTGTTCCCGTCTCAGTTGCCATGCGAAGAGAAAGAACATCGTCGCCCGTCAGTGTCCTGATGGTTGAGAAAAACGTCACCGC
Organism: Bodo saltans; assembly: GCA_001460835.1. Classification (NCBI taxonomy): domain Eukaryota; phylum Euglenozoa; class Kinetoplastea; order Eubodonida; family Bodonidae; genus Bodo; species Bodo saltans. The sequence continues at coordinate 32,722 of CYKH01002203.1, read as the reverse complement.
TCTTTGAATCGTCGCCGTCCCGGTCATGTGGACTGTGCTGAGAGCCTCGATCATCTTAAAAATGCTGATGCGAGCACGTTTGATGATGGAAGCGGAGGAGGATGCGTTGGCGGAGAAAATTTTTCTGATGTGCAGGTCTAACATTTCGTCGTCAGGGTCGTCTCGATTCGCAATCAAGATAATTTTGATGAAGCTCATTTTTGACTCTGCCCAGCGGAAGAAATCGGCTTTCTTTGCACGGGAGAGCATGTGATACTCGTCTAACACAAGAATCACTTCCTCGGTTCCGAGTTCAATCCCAAGGAGAGCGTTATCAAGTAGAGTCACTAGTGCCTGCTGGAGTAGCGCATCTCCAGAGCAGTCAAATAAAATAAATCGTGCATGTGAACCTACTTCAAACTCAATGTTGCGCAATCCCATTGTCTTTCCGGTCCCAGGGGGTCCCACAAGCAGCACAATGCGCGCTGAGTGACGCTCGGATGATCCCATCCCCAAAACAAAGGAGCGTATTTCTTGAGGCCACCGTGTGGTTCGTTTACTTCGAAGCAAGGACTCGGCTTCCGCATTGTCGATTCGATCGCGTTTGTACTGGTTTCGGTCCTCCTCTCTAAATTCAGTCATGCACCCTCCAGCACGAGCTGGGAGATCCTCGTGAAGGTCTACCACGCGATCGCGGTTTTCTGGCATATTTCGCCACACGTTACACTGCTCAAAAATGATAGTCCTCCAAGGATACTTCTTGGTAAACTCGCAGCATAACTTCAAGAACTGATCACTTACAGAAGTCTTGCCGTACACAATGACATGCGTTGTAGCGAGTGAGAAATGTTTGATCAATTCACGATACTGCTCCGAATCGGTCGCAGCAGACAGCAGAATGGGGCCTACCTTGTCAGGAATATCGTTCCACTCACAGCTCTCTAAGTTTGGCTTGTTCTGTGTCACAATCACACCAAAGAACCTGTCTCGTCGTGCGCAATATCGATTTGGCTTGAAGCTCAGCGAGCCGAGCAGCCTGTCTCGCAACTGTTGCGAGGGGCACAGCTGAGCAATGTGAAATGCGATACATGACTGTGACGTGACGTCCGGTGCGCATTTTCGAGAGTTGACGGTGATGTGATGCATGAAAAAGACCTTCCAGTTCATCGATAATGGTGAATCAATGATCGTCGTGATCCAACGAAATCGCAGTGCGCGCATGGATTGGCGTTCCGCCACGCCGTGTGCATCTGCATCTTCATCGTCCATCACCCTGCTGATGTCGTATGATTGACTGATGGAATCATCATCACCATCATCATCATTTTTATTATCAAAATCATCTCGCGTGAAGAATTGATCGTCGGAGTTTATGGAAGGGGTGCAGTGTTCGTAAACGCCGCGCTCGCACGTCGACAGCATTTGGTTGTCAGCGACGTTTTGCAGTCGCAATAAGCCATCTGACATTGGGACAATCTTGTACCATGTTAGCGTGTCGATGCCCCTAATCGTGGCTCTCACAACAGTTGTGTCAGCCTGAGCAGAATCTACCGTTGTTGAGATACGATCCCCTGTTGCAATCGATATGAATATCATGGTCTTTTTCCCCCTTGATGCATGAAGACTCGAAGGGGTAGTATCGTATGCCGTTCCGAAACAGAATGGTAACGCATCCAGTACGTATGCAACGGGCTCCCCTCGATCAACAGAAAAGGCATCAGGGTCACTGTCCTTCCACAAGATTTGTAACGATAATTTCTCCAAGTGCGCTGAGACAGCCCCATCCGTCTCATCGTGCATCCAACAATGTTCAATTTCATCAGGCATGAGCTTCTGTGTGCCCTCACCAAGCGGAGGGTGTCTTGCCCTAAGACGCTGTCTTGCCAGTCGTGCGCGATTGTCGAGCAAACTTTTGTGACCATTTTTAATCGCAGGCGACGACAGTTCACTTTGCAACTTCGCATCGCCGTCACTTGCGTGGCGTATCCACAGCGTTAACGTCTTCCACACGTCAGTGAGACCGAGAGGGAAAAAAGCACGTCGCATGTGCCGCAACGCAGCAGAATGAGAGTGCTGCTGAAGGGACCCCCCTCCTTCGCTCAATACTGCATTGACAATATCGCCTGCTGCTGCCGCGTCCACCGCGGCGGCATTGGTTTTACTTTCATTTCCTTTTGTGCGGAAGCGGAATCCAATGATGACGCTTGACAATTTTCGAATGATTTCTAAAAGGATTGTCCTGGTCGACGCACCACTCACTTCGCGACACAAGAATCGTTGCAGAAGAGCTGCTGCTGCTGCATCGTCTAATTTGGCAAGATCGTTCTCCTCTTCTTTCGAGGAAAAAGGTCCTCCGCCAACGTTGCTCGATGCTGTGGTGGTGGTTGATTCATCCGTGGCCGCTGCTGTTTGGGGGGCAGCAGCCGCCCTCATTGTCCGTCGTTCCTTGATAGCGGTTAGCACGGCAATCTCGGCATGATAACGGCTATGTTCTCTTGGTGGTTGAATTTCGTAGTGGCTCCATGTCCGCTCGGCGGCACGCAGTAGCAAGCGACAGTACGCTAACAAAGGAGCTGCAATCGTGCACGCTTCAGCAAGTCGCGTGCCTTTGAGGGATACAAGGTGAGCGAGAATGTGGCTCATGCGTTCCTCCTGTGTTCCTTCAAGTTGCGGCTGGTGCGGCTGGTGCGGTAGTGGTGGCAGTTCAAGATACACCGCCTCACATAGAAGGTGAAGAAGTGACCGCAACGCGGAGGGAAGAGGAATACACAAGGCAACATGGTACGCAGCAACATGCCAGAAATGAACTCTCGGCTCGTCGTTGGATGAAGTTTTCTTGCCTTGAGCCACGCTATGGCCAACAAAGAACTTCCATCCGCACAGGCTTTCCTTGGAGCGGTATAAGAAAAACCCTTCACCAACTAACGAAACACGGCCGTGAATGGATTTGCAGTAGTTCCACGCCTGACCATGGCTCTTAAACCGGGCGTGAACTGTTCGGTCTCGCACGTCGGAACTCAATTCCAAATTTCCTTCGTGGTCCACAAGGTGGCACTCTGCGCCTGGCGTCACAGCCAGAGTGAGGTAGAACGCATCACTGTGATGACTTCCTTTAAGCTCTAGGATCAACGACACGTCGACGGACCGACCGGAAAATTGCTTGTGGGACAGATCGTCACCAACTTGTTGGTCGTCTTCCTCTTCGTTGAAAGCTTCATCGTGATCAATGTTTCTTTTATCATCACGATCAGTTTCCGAACGCAGAACTCGAAAAATGACTGCAGCTTCGTCGCCGCGCTCATTATTTTTGGGGGGTGCGGAAGAAGCTTTCTTGACAGTTCGGGAGCGGCAAACTCTAATATCGAACGGTCGCACAACTAACGACAATTGTTGTTGCCTCGGCGACAGAGCGCGTTCATTGCCTCGAACAGCAGCGTTCCTTGTTCCTGACACGGGCCAATTTCTAAGTTGATCATAACGATCTTCTCCAATCATTCCGTTGCAGGAGGAAGCGTAGGCGTAGGAGTTTACAGTTTCAAGAACATCCTCGGGGATTGGCGCTAGCGACTCTCGCATACTGCAAACAAAGTCCATGCGACGATGGGCGATGGCAGCAAGTGCAATGCTCCCACGATCCTCTGAACTCAGCCCCTCGACTGCCGAGACATGTCTTATGTAGAGATTCGCAAGATCGTTTCGCCCGACTTCGCACAGTGCTAAGCACGGGAGTAGCATATCATTTGCATAAACGGCGAGTTCGTGGAAGAAGTTGTTACTGCTGCTGTTCTGGAGGCGTCGCTCATCGCACATGGAGATAAACCGCAACGTGGAAATGTGTGAGCAAGCTTTCACAAAATTTTCTTCCGTTTTATCTTCGTTAAAAACATCCCAAAAAAACTCTTCGTTGTCCACATTCGCGAATGGCGCTAGTAGCTGACTGCGCGTGTACCTAAATCCCTCGCCGGAAGTGAGGATCATCATTCTTGCCAAGTTGACGTCACGCTTCAGGTGCGCGTCCAACACAACAACATACTTCACGTGTAGCGCTTCAAGAGGCACCCTGGACGAGGCTTTGGCTTCGTTGAGGAACGCCGTCAACGTCGAAAGTGCTTCGACATCTGATGAACCAAACTCAAACAAATCGGTCACGTCTCGGGTAGAAAGACGAAGCTGCTCAAACCACGCCATGATCAATCTCACACCTAGCACAAGAGCAGGATCGAGTGGTGGTCGTGGTGATGGTGGTGCTTGGCCACCATCCTCCTCCATAGAAGATGATCCTGACGTGGTGATGATCACTGCGTGGTTTAGGTAGGCAAGGTTCTTCTCGATTACTCCTTCGTTGACACCCAAAGACACGAAATATTGAGGCAATCGACTATGAGTCTTAGCATCATCATCGTGTGTGTTGTTTCTTTCCTTCCACGGCATCATACCAGGCTGAAAGAGTCTGTTCTGGTGCACATCCGGCAATGGTCTCGAAACATACAAGACGGAAATGCCGTCGTCAGACGTTTGGCATTCTACTGGAATCTCGTGACGGCGGCCTGCTTCCCATAGCCCAGTGATTCGAGAAAGTGCCAAAAGCATTGTGTTGGGGACGAATTCGAGCCATCCAATCAGTGAAAGCGGCAATAGAGGCGCTGTTTCGTAATTTTCTTGAACAGCGAGCAAAAATCGCTGTTGCAATGGACCTTCGAATCTTACGAATTCTGATAGAAACAAAATAATTGTTTCATCGAACAGCATCATACTGGTATCGAAGGGAGCGACAATTGATAGCGCGGCACACACCCATGATAGTCTTTGTGAGCGTTCAGCAGCCATGAACTTGCGGATCGCCTCAATCGCGTACTGTTGACTTGCCACCGATGTTGCGATAGCGATGTAGTGACACGTGACGGTAAACGCCTCGGGAGTGGGGGCATTAAGTGGTTCTTGCTGCTGCACATCGTCATCATCGTCTGGGTTTCTGTAAAACATTTTTTGGAGAAGTACTTGAATGAAGATATTGCACAGCCAATCCGAGTGACGCTGCGCTTCGGCTGTTGAGTCGAGCGGGTCTAACGGCCACATCAATGTTGATGAGTTGGGTGTAGTGGCAAATTCGGGATCAGGAAGAAGATCATCATCCGTGTGGTTAGCAAGCCCGTCGTCGCCCGCTCCTCTTTCTTGTGGATGAGCCGATTTTTGTAGGAGGATTTCATGAGAGCTTTGGAAAAAAATTGCGATTCTCCGATCCAATTCGGCATTCTCTTCGTCATCAAGGTCATTCATGTTGGCAAGATCATCGCCTGCATTCCCTTCCGAATGTGGGATCGCATCAGAACGCTGAAAATAAACTCGCACTCGTTGAATCAAAAGCGCCGCCGCAACGTGGTGCCGGTACGAGCTGTCGCTTTTGTTGACGACCCAGCGTATCATTTCATCGATTTCCTCAGGTGCGTTCCTCGAGGTCGTCACGTTCGGCGAGATTTGCACGAGGAGTTGCTGAAGTCTTTCCCATTTACGACTCGACTCGTCTGTCGTCATGATAAGCAGCTCCGCACGGGCAGCTGGTGTCATAACCTCCACCAACCGATTGTCTGTGAGATTCGTCGGTTGCACAGATGTGTGACCGCGCCAGGATAAAATGTGTGATGCTTCTCGAAATTGAAGCAGCGCTGATCCAATCTTTGCATTCTGCAAAACGTGAACGAAAATGACGCCGAGGCCCATTCCGGACTCATTGTTCAATCCGGGCACACACCTCAGCAATTCTGTGGGGGTGCCACCGCCCTTCGCGATCGGCTCTACCAAAAATTGGAGCAGCTGTTGTTGCTCATGGAGTGCAGATAAGCTATCCAATGATAGCGTAAGCGCAATGGACTGAACGGTGACTTCTGAGCACACAGGCTGCTTTCCTGGTGGTGGTGCTTCAAAATCGCTTCCGCCGATGTCCACTGTCACTCCAACCGATGACAAATTCTCGAGGTCTTCGCCAGTAAATTGTCCAACGTCGCCACATCCTGTCGTGAAAACAACCCACTTCACTACACTAATCATTCGCGCTATGCTTTTGTTTGCTTGACCTGCACACTTCATTGTTTCAGATGCCACGTTGCCGTCCAGAATGTCAGCCAGTCGATCTGCCCAACGCGGAGTCACATTGTTTTGGACAGAGATTTTTTCATCGTCCGTTAGGGTGAGTAGATTTGCAGTGGTGACAGGATCAATCAAGAATACAGCAAGCGGCGCTGAAGAGAATGTAATGTAAACTCGCAGTGCAGCCGGTGTTGGTTGTTGCGACAACCAATCTCGTAGCACGTGAGAACTTGCAACGTTATCATCGCTGCACAACGAATTGAGCACAGCGTCGTCGAGGGAGGACCAAAACGCTGAAGAAGAAGAAGAATCTCCGGGAGCATGACCGCTGATGGATGATGACCTGTCCAACATCACGTAGTACGATGGCGCAAGTTGGGTAAAAGGCACGGTTGTCATTGTTGTTGTTGCGCGTTGTTGTTGTTGCTGTTGTTTCTGTTCAACACTATCACTAATTCTGCGAGTGTAACTGTTCTGACAAATTTCAGACACAACATCCACTGTGTGGTGAAAGCTAGACAGCTTTGATGTGGCATCACCACCCCCCACTATGATGTAATACAGATACGCCGATACTTGAGCCCGATGTGAAAGCAATTCGGAAAACGCCATGTGATTGAGAAATCCTTCGAATGTCGGAACAGTCCGGAATACATGTTTTGCATCACTCAAAATATCTCGCAGACGTTTGAAGTGGTGCATCCCTACCAGCTCACTCACACTGCACCCAAGCGCGGCTGCTATCCAATTCTCCTTACTTGCTGCTTCCTGGATCACAAAATCAGGTCGAAAGATCTCAGGTTCAACCATCACATCTTTGACCTCAGTATCATAAAACGCGAGCTGCTTGGCAAAACAACTTGCGTTAAGATTGTAGAGGGCGATGACGAGGGACGAGTCCTTATGCGCCCACAGTAAACCTTGAATTGAATCGTAAGGTTGACTACACCTACCTAAATCAAAATATTTGCAGGTGCCAGTGCTCGATGGGACATGGGGCGGAGGGTGATCTCCGTAAACAACAAGTACTAGCCGTTTGACGTTAGCTTGTTCGTGAGCTTTGTCAAGCGAAAGTGAAATAATTTCTTTTTCGGCCCAATTAAGGCACGTGATGCAGTCTTTCTCTAGGCCAGGAATCCACTGATTGGAAAACGACGAAGGAGCCAGCACGGCATCCGTAATGTCCAGGATAGCATTGCCATGAGTTGTGGAACAATCGATTGGCAGTACACGGCGATCGAACAGCCTCACAGCACTGTACGAGTGTTTCGACCCTGCTGCGATGAGCAACGGCATTGTGTTTTTTCGTGTGGCATCCACTAGAAACCTCAGCGAAGTGCCCGCTGTGACAACCGCGAGTTTTGTGATGTGGTCAGGAGTGAGGGAAGAGAGAATTGACAGTCTAATCAAGGAAATTGCCGACATCGATCCAGCACTCTTGATTGCATCAAAGTTTGTTGCGAAAGATGAGTCATCGATGGTCATATCGGTGACTGTGAAACTCGCCTCTTGGAGTACTGACTTGGCAAACGCGAAATCTCGAGTGGAGAGACCTAGAATGGTAATGCTCGGCGTCTCAAACAGCCTCATAAGGTCCGGAAGTCGACATCCCACGTTGGACGATAAAAAAACGTGCAAGCCAGCTCTTGTTCGGGGAAGGTACGCAAGCATTTGTGGGGATAGTTGCATCGCGCGAGATCGATGCGATGCTTCAAGTACCGTGCTGTTTGCACTATCAAGGTGTTTTTCCCCTTCCAGAGTTGTTCCAAGGCATTCTCCACTCTCGTGAACGACATGGTCAAGTGGAAGAGCCACGCCTAAGTCACGTAACTGAATACCAACGCGCAGAAACGAAATGCGTTGAATGGGGAGGTTTCCGAAAGATGCGTCGCTGGCTCGGGCATGTCTGGATGATGATGAGTTGGTGATCCTATCCTCGTCGTTGTTGTTGCTCACCGTGTCAATTATGATTGAGTTGACAATGATGGAGCATCGTTGGGTGTCTTCGTTATTAATCTGCACACGAAACTGCAAATCGTCGAACTGCCCACAGCCTCGCTTCCGCAGGGCGTGAGGAAGTGAAACGTTGATCGTAACCTCATGCACTTCCTTGCGAGAATCGCAAAATCCGTGAAGAACAAACTCGCCCTCAAACATCCAAGCCATTTTCAAGAGAAACTGCCTGAGTGGAGCATAAGATACGTTTCGTTGGTCTTCGTCGCGGCCGGGTGTCGTCATCAGTTGCTCACTTTCGGGTTCATATTGAAGTTCGAACATTCGACCCCTCCGCGATGATGTATTTTGATTCTCGATCGCGGAGTACTGACCGCTGAGGTTCAGACCAACGTCGACAATCCGACTGTCACTCACTGAGTGAGAGGTGACCATCGCCTCGTGGAGAACAATGACGTTCTGCGCGTAAGGAATGTTGATGACAGAGCGTTTGTCACTAGAATATCTCCAGTACACAACATGCATATTGCGGACGTTTTTATGGCATTGCATCACATCGAGGACTAGTCTTCTAGTGTAAGATGTTAAGATGTCGAGCATACGGGTGTAGCCTTCGCCAAGTCGCGGGTCGGAGATGGGTCTGTCCGTACCAAGCACAAGCGCGGCCACAAATTTGTCAAAACTGTCGGATGAGACACTTCCCCGTGTAACGCCTGTTTCCCAGTGGCTGCGCAGTGCGTGAGCGTCTCTAGAAAGGGCTACTTTGTTGGCAATATCATCGAAGTGCATCACTGCCTTCAAAAATTGACGTTCTGTCATCAGCAGATACAGATACCGAATGTTGGCATCAAGGTCTCGAGTGTTGGGTACCTCTAACTCAGACCAAAAATCGTGGTCTGCGCGGTGGGGACACACAACCCCTTTCCGCACAGAGGTAGCAGAAAAGGGGAGTGGATTTGCGCAATCACATCGACGAGCTGCTTTTGCACGTCGTTGCACTTCACTTATGTAATGAAAGCAGCCAAGTCGCACATCTGTGCGCGCGTTGCAAACGCCAGCAATTACTGATAGTAGTCCATGATATCTAACGAGCAGTTTGAGAAGCTGTCCGTCGTTCCTCAAGAGACTCCATAACATCAAATGTGTTGCGTGCGCTAAGCACACTTGATTTCGAAATTCGTCCGCGGCATTCTCCTCCACGAGGACGTAGTTGTGATTACACTTTCGCTCTTGGAGCGATGTTCTGATGACGGTCAACCTCTTGTCGGTACACTCACCGTGATAAAGATCTTCGACATCTTCGGCTGTAAAGCTGAAGCTCCAGAGGGAAGGATCAGGAATTGGCCCAAGCGTAAATACGTACGTCGGAATCAAAAAGCGAATGAGCGATCCTGCGTACTGAGCCACTTTTAGTGCAGCCTGCTGATCATTTCTCGAACACATTTTGTTGTAGAACTGAGGCCACTCTCGGAGGGTACTCACGCCTGCAATGGTGGGGGGAAACAGTGGATGACGGTTTGCATCTTCGCCACCGCCGCCGGATGACTTGTCGCCCTTCGGGTGCAATAAATCAACCAGCTTGTCCTTCTTTAAATGTTGAAGCTCAAAACCGCAATAGGCAACAAATAGCACGTCGCGGTGAATTAGAGAATCCTCCTCGGGGTCCACTGAGAACTTTTTGTTCCGTCGAACAGCTGATATCACTTTTTCAACGATGTGGCTCGACAAGCGCTTTAGAGTAAACTCAGACCACTTTTGTGCATCTGAGGGTGTCATGTCCGGTATCTTCTGCTCTTTGCTTTTCAGCACTAGCACGTCACGAAACAGCGATCGCCTTGCCTGGTCACCACTCTTGTGACTGCCACTCATCGCTTCAATGTTGTATTCGCAACCAACGTCCCTCAGCAGAAGGCGATTTTTTGTGTCACGCTCCTTCAAGTACGCCAGTTCGCGATTTCGTAACGGAACCCACACAAGCGACGAGTTTTTTAAGTGCTCACTTTCTGGCTTGACCAGGTCTACCAGCTTGGCGTTGATGTCGATGTTGCCATCGTAGTCGAAAACGCATTCAAAATACATCATCCTTCTTTTAAAAAATTGTTCGATAAAAAAATTGGAAACTCTGCGACGTTGTCTTTTGCTTGACTTGTGAAAAGTAAGAGAAAACAAGGGAAGTGATCAGTAATAAACCCGTTCAGTAACACAGATGATGTCTTCTATTCCGTTGTTAAGAGGCATGTGTAAGAGCAGTTTCAGGAGAAGAGAGGGGGGTAGTTGTACTTGCTTGTTGGTTGATAGCCTGTCCGAACTTAACGCGTTCCCAAGACACACCATTTCTTCCTCACGGACTCAAAGACGGCACGCATTTACCCGCTTCGTGTTTTCTTGGTTTGATAATTTGTTGTGTTGGCTGACAATTGAGAAATGATGGCATGCTGCTCGTAGCATTCCGTGTATTCTCACGTTTTGCGCATCAGTCTATCAGTTTATTGCAGTCGTTGCATTTCACTAAAGAGTTTCTGGATTTCCTTGCAGCGCAGTTTCACTGTGTATGGGTTTCCAAGACGCCGGCGAAGGCCAGGCAAAACATTTCGGCGAGCGTTCATGATGTACCGCTCATCGCTACAAAACTCCCCCGCGCCTATTGACACGTCAAGCGACAGCAGCTTCAGTTGATGTTCGACGGGGAGCCATCCAGGCGGCTCGGCTTGCAGAAGCGCGCCAGCAAGTCGTGGAGGGACTGGTTGATCAAGTACACCCGACTCCAGAAGATAAATCGCTTCGCGTTCCGATAGGATTGCTTCTTTTGACGATATCACACGGTGGAGCAATTTCATCGAGGGAGGCCACTTGTCATGAGCTGAAAGTAACTCACCAACACCACCAGCAACAATCCCCACTGCACGCGCCACAGGAATCAGTGGCATCTTCGACTCCGCGAAAAGTTCAGCAACAGGGGCAAGATACTTTCCACGCCAAATAGCCGCCTCCTCTTCAGATCTCAGAGAGAGCATTTGAGACATCGTCACGACGAGCCTAACAACGGATTCTGATCTTTCTCTTGCGAAATTTGGCACAGTTGCCACAAGCGACCCGCAATTAGAAATCCAAGCAAGGAATGACTTTGCTAGCGCAGTCTCATCATGTTGCAGCCCGCGTGTACGCAAAATACGCTTGACAAACGTCGATGCAAAAGCTTCACCAAACGTACCCTCCAGCGGTCGTTGTTGCACCATGTCAGAGTAGACTGCGAAAAAGTATGGCGACTCATCCATGGAAGATTCCCCTCTGATCCTGTTCAACGGATAATGTTCCATCACTGCGTCGTGAAACGCTCCCGATGGGTTCCGCTTCAATAGCTGCAGTACGTTCGAAGTCTCCATTGCCATGAGCACGGTCGTTGGACCTGCAATTTCGATGATGGCGCACAATTTGTCGCTGTCGGTGACAGGGGTTTGTTTCCACGCGCTTTGAATAGCACTCCAATTGACTGCCATGCGACGCGCGAGCGTCTTGTAGATCCAGTTCAGATCGGTAAGGTCATTGTGGTTCACAAATGTTGACTTCTGCTTGGAGATGGCGTAGAACTTGATACTACTCTCTTTCATGATAATTGGAAAGTCTGGAAAGTCGACAAGATCAAGCCGCCGAAGAGAAGCGTAAAGGACCCTCCTCTCCGAATCATCGAAGGGGATGATTCCCACGTATTTCTGCACATACAACACCCACATCATGAGACGAACTGCAACAGGGGCAAGACGTAAGTTGGGAGTGCCTTCCACAACGTCACGGTAGGACAGGACTTCATCACAAGGCTGAACCAATCGCGTCGCGGTGGGATCTTTGTACAGCAAGAGAGGCACAAGCAGTGATGTGAAGACTAGCAATTTGATCGGTGACTTTTGCAGGCAATCTTTGTACAGGCGGCTTATTATTAGGCGGCCATTTTCGCTGGAAAAATCGATGGTTTCCTGTTTCGCAAGAAGAACAGTGAGTTGCTCGTAGCTGTCGAGGATGCGCAGGATGGAGTGTTGTCCAAACATAATGAGCTTATCCAGGAGCCTTTTGGTAAACTCAATATTGTTGACTTTTTGACCATTGTTGAATCGAGGGAAATGCTCTTCAAATCGTAGCGATACTGCGTCGTCACCAAGCATCCCTCGAAGAGTGCTGAGGAATGTGTAAAACTTCTTGGATTGCGCCTTGACGGAATCGGGGTCGAGGTTGTTGTAAGTTGCTTCGATAACGGTGTGAACTTTCAAGGCAGAAATGCGTCCTTCGATAGACCGAATCCGCTCCTTGCTAAGTGGATGCGAAGCATGCAGTTGCTCAAGCAGCATCTTGTCTAATGGATCAGCTCGATTGGCAATCAAAACAATCTTCACGCGACTCAAATTGTCGGCGGCCCACTGCATGAACTCGTGTTTCTTGCGGTCGTTGAACATGTGATACTCGTCAACCACGAGTACGGTGTTTTTCGACAAGTCGATCCCAGCGAGCCCTTCGTTTAATAGCGATCGCAGGGCTTCTTCCACCAGACGGTCGTCACTGCAGTCAAATCTCACGAATTGTCCGATGTCACGGTTCGCAAGATCTTGCAGTAGGGTAGATTTTCCGCCTCCTGGTGGTGAGATCAGGTGAATCAGTAAGATTTGATCTCCTGCGGTTGATTTTCTTTCTGTCGCTTCCGCAGCTGATCGCAAGTGGCGTTCAACTTCATAAGACCACGAGCAACTGCGCAAAGACTTGCCGGCAGGCAAATTCTCAATAAATTGAGTCCAGTCTCGATATTTCTCTTCAAGTGGCAGAGTAATGGTTCGTGTCTGCCTCTTTCGAAGTGATGACATCAAGTTGGTGACGCGATCTCTATTTTCTGGGAGATTTGATGTCGTATCGCAGTCTACTAATACAAAGAATCGCCAAGGGTAACGAAACGTATACTCGCACAACCATTTGAGGAGTATGTCGCTCATCGGTTCCTTGTCATAACCGTACACCACCACATGGGTGGTCATGGTGCCGAACTTCTTGACGATATGGCGGAATGCTTCTTCATCATCCGGAATCGATTTTGTGAAGTCTTGCTCTTGAACATCGTATCCTTTCGCAACCCATTCCTTCACGGAGGGGCTTGACATGGCGATGACACCATAGACTCGATTGTTGCGAACACAGTGAGGGGGGAGCTCACCGAAAGCGGAACACAAAATCTCCCGAACGCTACCCACTTCACAGCGCCATGCAAGAAGATGAACAATGATTGAAAGCTGAAAGTTGAGAGCCCTATCGGCGGCGGGGAGGCCCACAACGCCAACGCGCAAATGCAAAATGAGCCACTCTCTCCACAACAATGGCAGGGGGCTGCGGAGAACTTGCAGCACCCATTGCACCACCAACGCATGGTTGCCGTGGCCATGTCCTACTAGCCTTTTGTCAATCACGACACCGACAAGAAGTCCTGTTGAATGGTGATACTTCTCTTTGCGCTCAATCTGGTGGAACTGTAACTCCGCCGCGTCGTACGTTTGAGCCAGGCCAAAGAAAATATCATCCCGACCACCGGTTTGCAGGCCCGTGCCAAGGCGCAGCTTGTCGTCCACTTGGTGTTTCGGAACGTTTGTGAAAAGGGCCAGATCGCTGTTACCCTCACTGGCAAGAAATTCAGTCGCCAGCTGTTGTTCCGGCTGGGGGCGAGAGTACAAATCGTTAATCAGGTCCAGCGCGCGTCGATTGCTTTGCGCTTCCTCGTCCAGCACCTCGTGGAGTTGGCATCTCACATCGTTGGTTGACAAAGTGCTCCCAAAAAGCAATTTTGTGGACTCGTGATGAACCTTGACGTTAGGCCCAGGCGCAATGGAAGACATGGCATCCGCAGACGATGACAAAAATTGAAGAGAGTTGCTTAACGCTCTGACGAGATTCCCCATGGCAACGCGTTCCCGTACACCGCAATGCTCCAAGATGATATTGTCAGCTTGAGAAGCCGATCTCAATCGATCGACGATCGCTTCTTCGATCACTTGAGATTCAACGCTGGTCGCCTTTTCGCGAATCTTTGTCGCAAGGGCCTCAAGAAATGACTGAATTACAAAACAGTAATGATCCTGCTTGTCACCCTCAGATGTCGTCAACGCGATAATGACGTCTTGAACCTCTTCGCCCGCTAGGAATTTCAATGATCGGTGAACTGGATGATCGACATCCACAACGTTTTCTTTCTTCCATTGTTTCATATCTTTTTCCAAGCCGCGGCAAACTCGTCTGCACAGCCACTCCATCAGCTGATAACGACCGCCACGCTCACCACTCTCAGAAGGACCACACAATTCGAAGTGAATGATCGAGTGGAACGCTAAAATGTGCCAAGGGCGGAGCGATGCGCTTGTTACCCCGTGAGCAAGTCCCAATAATATCTGCCACCCTCCTCTCTCCGAAGTCGTCAACAAGAATCCCTCTCCAACAAGCGTCGACGGGTGTTTTCGAGAAAAACAAAACTCCCATGCCTCTCCGTAATCCTCAAAATGGCAGCACGTTGTCATGTCAGCGAAACTCGATGATGGGAGCTGCGCAGCAGGATTATCATCTGTGCTACTATTTGAAAGGGGCAGGTCTTTGAAGGGTACTATCCGAAGTGTACCACCATGGTCGCGTACAAGTGAACAACTGAGTCCTGGCTTGACGAGTACTTGCCACCCGCTCATGATGTTTCCAGTCGGAGCAACGATGTGTACAATTTTGCTGACGTCGATAGCGGCGTTGGCAAGGTCATCGTCAAAGTGAGAAAGGTGCGCTCGTTGTTGCTGTTGTTGTGGCGCATGTTGCTGTTGCTCAGCGAGCAACATGTCATCCCGTGGCGTGATTGTCTCTAATGAAGACCCATGGCGGCCTGCATCGTTGTTGTGAGAGGCGCCAGTCCCGCGCTCACGAAACAGCGAACACCGTGTCGTGGCTGAACTGTTCTCACTGGGCGTCCATGTGGGAGCAATTGCCTTGCTTCGCAATCTAGGAATGGGGAGAAAAGGATTGGAGAAAGCCGCGTCGTCAACAATCTTTGATGCTGAGAGCTGTGGGCGGCTCGCTGGCTCTGGAAAGTGATCCTGAATATGGCTTAGGAGGGAGTGAGCACATTTCAGCCACGTTGAAGCAACGTCGCTGCTAATTAATTTTTCGACGTCACGGAAAAAAACAACTTCGCGAGCAACGTCCTTCAGCAAAAGAGCGCGTTGATTTTTTGTCGTTGCGGGCGTTGTGATCACCGTTTTTGGCTCGTGTTTGATGATGATATTATGGCAAGCCACCATGTGAGGCAACCGAGTGGCCGCGTTGTCGCCCATTAATTCGAACAAGGGAATCATCAAGCAATGAATTGCCTTACTGTCCTGAAAGCCGATTGTCATCGCGATAGTCGAGCAGAATTCAGCACGCGATTGTTTGTCTCGTAACTGTTCAAGTGCAACATCGACGATGATCAAAAGCATCTCTGTTGCTCGGTCTGGAAAGTCTGCGAGTAGCAAGAAAAGTGTGCTCACAACGCTTTGAGCGACGTTTGTTCGATTTCCTGGATCAAGTTGTCCCCAGGAATGCCCCGTTCGGTATCCAATTTCGCATGATACGATTCGAAAGCACAAATCCATAGTGGGGCGACGATTGTTGACTCGCGCTCCCATGACAAGAGACGCCAAAGCTGCTTCGCCTTGGTAGTACGGTTGATTCGCTTCATGACAAAATAGATCCTTCGGTCGATTTGCATTCATCTCGGGCAAGACCATAAGCGCAGCGCTGATGGTCTGCAACGTGTAGTGCACCTCCTCAAGAGAGCCACTTTCAAACAACTTGAGAAGGGCGGATTGGCGCAACACATGATTCTCCATGAACGACGGTAGTCTCGCGGACCATATAAGGTGTGACTCCTTTTTCTTGAACAAGGAAAGGGTCGCCTTCAATTCCTCAAGCGCTGGAGGGAGTCGCAGTGACTTTGTTTTCAACGATGACGGCGCTGCTTCAAGCGACAAAAAGCGCTCCTCACAAGCCTGTGACGACTCGCATCCGTCAAATAAGCCCATTGCTTTTAACCACAGCACAATGCACAATCGTGTCGTCACGGCATCGGCTAAGCTTGAGCGTTCTTCCTTGCTTTGACTCCCCCAATCCTGCCGGCGTGCTCGTCGAAGAATCGAGAAAAAGTTAAGGTTTTGCTGAATCTTTTCACGGGAAACGCCGTGAGATACGTCAAATGAAGCATCAGGGGGTACTTCCTTGACATTGTAAGGAGAAAACAAGTGCTCCCGAGAGCTCTCGGGCAGTGGTCGCCATGCAAAACTCAGTTGGTATGTTGGCCAACCAGCACCTTGGCGCACAAGAGTCGTCGTCTGTGCCGCCGGGGCTACCACAACTCCGCTGGTATGAAGGGCTTGCAAGAACGAACGCGGCAAGTAGTGATCCCAACCTATGAGCGCCAACGCGAGGTATGGTGCCACCTCAAACTCCGTTTCAACAACATAGCGAAAGGTGTTAGACAGTCTCCACAGCTCCTCGCATGCCATCGCTATCTCTTCGGTGGGCCAACCAACCGATAACGCCATCTCAGACTCATATTTGCTCAAAAAACGCTTTATTTTTATCAACGCATGGCTCGCATCTGTGCTGAGGGGGCACGGCGCCATGGGGCAGTGCAGCCACAAAACTGCTGCCGCAACTTGCAACCTCCGACGAGTTGGTTGGCGTATGTTGAGGCACGGCTCCATTTGTCCGGGTGTAGTAGAGGTAGAATCAAGCAGCAGATCCGTCACGTTTCGGAGAAAACAGTGTCGATCGTGTTCAGTAAGGCATCGTCCGAAGAACAATACAGCGTTAGCGAACTCGGACTCAACTGCCTCGTCGCTGAAGAAATTTAGTTGAAGCAAGCAGAACGTTAGCACTTTGTCGCTGTCCTCGAGCTCAACCTTAAACTGGACGCCGGGAGAACCAGGAAGACTCTTTCGCGCGTACTCCATTGGATCGAAAGTTGTCTTGCTTTCCTTCTGCGACGAAAATAAAAGATCGAGCACGTGAACGAGTGAAGGGCAGTTTCGTCTGAACGTGGAAAAGTCGTCGCCTTCTTCGTCTGCCATCGTCGAGAGAAACACTGTCGTGATGGCATCAAGCGCTGTAGGAACTTCTGACGCGAAGAGACCAGCGGCGTTGAGCATGGTTGGCACTAGTATCTCTCGGTCTCGCTTACGCGATTGCAGCAGCTCAACTACCTTCTTTGTTTTTTGACGAGTGTCTGCCGTCGCCAAGAGATATCCCCAGGCATTACTGCTGAACTTTTCACTGATTTTTCGCAGCCCATTTCCGATCTGCTGCTCGCCCCCTGTTGTCTGATCCTTTGAGGGGGAAGCAGAAGTTGTTGTGGTACTGCTGTTGTTGCACCAGCACCACAATTCGTTGACAGCAGTAATTCGCCTGAGCGCAGATGCGTTGAGTAGCGATGAATCTTTCAGGATGCTAAGAAAAGGAGCTCCAATCATAAGATCGTTGTTGGGATCCAGTAGCTCATCGAATAGTGCCGTGGCAGACTCTGTGGTGATGCCTCCTTTTGAAGATGGGCGTAAGAAGTAGTCGACTACTTGAGGCTGCTTTGAAAAAAGGGTTGGGGAGCCACAGATAGTTGCAAGCATAAGAGCTACGTTATGCCTCGTATGTTGGCTCATGGAAGCTCGTTTCGATGAGGCTGCCGTGGCCTCAGGGTCGGCTCGCAGGATGTCCATAGCAATGTTCTCGCCGTCAAGGGTAGAAAAATCAGCACCGTCAAAAACAATGGGGTCGATCGCATTCCAGCCTCGGATGATGAACAGCCACTTCATGACACTCAACGCAGTGAGGTGCTCCCTGGGAATCATATCATCATCATCATCACGACTGAGCATCTTGGACGCTGCAGCCAATCGTTTGGCGACGTTCACCGCCCACAACATGGGTACACCTGATGCTGCTTTGTTGTTGGCGGCATCATTGCTGCCAGTTGACGGAGCAAACAGTTCGACGCCGCTGAGCGTATGAAAGATGGAAGAACCAAGCGTAGCCAACAAGCGTAGAGGATACGCATAGACGGACAGTATCTGCGTCAACTCAGAGGACGAGAACGGAGCTGCAATTCGCCACTGATGGTAGCAAAGATTCCAGGGTATGTCAACGCGATATGAGATGCTGGTTTGAAGTACATCGCTCAGCGTTACTGTACCACCCACCACCAACTCGTGATATGAAGGTAACGACTCGATTTGTTGGGACTTCTGTCTCATCGACTCTCTCGACAACATCAAAGTTTGGGCAAGAGGTAATGACATCACGTTGCGAATGGCTGGCAGTACTTGCTTCGTCACACCCAGCGGCACACCCCACACAACCAAAAAGTAAAGTTGAACTCGACTCCGGTGGTCTAACCACTCGCAACACGGAACAATAGCAACAAAGTCGGTGAAGTCGATCGCTTCTTTCAAGCGTTGAGACATCTTGTCTTGAACAGCTTGCCACTCAGGCGACAGGGTGATCGCCGGGTCTGCACCAACGAGCGAAGCAAGCCCTGCACTGACACGCCCCATGACCTTGGGTACGTACATGATGTGAGCATCCACGACACTGTCACCACACACAAAGAGAGACAAGGTCGGTGGGGCGTTGTCAACCACTGCGACGACATGTGATTCATCTTTCTTCGGACGAGCCAAGTGCTCGCGCAGGGTTCTCAACGGATCGACCTCTCTTGTAAGGTCGAGAAAATCATTGGGACGCAGCTCGTGTCCCCGGCGACAAATAATCGTGAGCGGGTGAGTTTCTTGTGATTGTTTCACTTGAATGTAGAAGTCTCGCCGTGTGTGGTTTTCAATGCATTTCGTAGCTAACGGTTCAAGTTCTTGCAAGTAACGGTTACTCACACATAGGGGAACTGCAAACGCGGTAATCCTCGTGGCTCTGAACGCAATTTCAGCATCGTTTGTCTGAAGAATATGACTCACCTTGGCGAAGTGCTGAGTTGACGGTGACGCAACGACAAGTAGCCGCAGCGAGCTACCTCGCACTAAATCGCACAGGCGCTCCACGTAAGATGGGTCGAGGTGACCAACAACGTCAATATGCGCGAAAGAAATGGAAGGTTTTTTTGATCGCTCGCTTAGCTGATGACCCTTCGAGTCGAAGCTCTGATTATCCACTTTCACTTCGTTGACATGAAATTTCAATACACGAAGCATATCGTTCACTGCTTGAAGCTCCGGTTTAGACAGTGCCAACACCCGTGAATCTTGAATAAGAAGCTTTTCCACTTCCTTCGCTAACGCTTCGTATTTGTGACGTCTTAAATTTTCTTTCCACTTGTTCTCAATCATCGTTCTTAGTGCATCCAGATGATACAACAACTGCTTGCTGGATAAGTAGACGATGTCCTTGAGAACATCGAAATTGCTATGATTTTGTTCAAACAACTCGTGTGAGCGGTCGCTGAGTCGATACTCTGCCAGCACAGCAGCTGCGACCTCAACAGCTTTGTCTGCAATCGGCGCGCCGTAGAAACCAGCTTCTGTGCATTTGCGCCAAGTCTTGCCGGATATGTATTGTGCGATGCGTTGAAATGGTATCTCGTTTCTTGGGTCCGTGTCATCAGTTGCCGTGACAACCACCACAGGATTCTCAGTTGACACGTTCTGTCCATCGATGATGGTTTCATACGTTACATAACTTGTATCGCGATTGACGTGGCAGACAACCACAACGCTTTGCTGCATATTGCCAATCACAGCTGGCCCTTGTAGGCGAACCACATTCACGCCTCGTTGCTGAGCAAGATCGACGATGGCTTCATCGAAAGTGGGACCGGATGTCTGTTGAAAGAATTCGATCGAGATCAGTCCTTGATGACGTTCAAGTCTGTAGCAGCCATCACTGCGGAACCCAAGATCGACGATATCGCAACCACCACGCGCATGAGAAGCGACGTGAAAAATTCGTGACTGGTGTAGGCGCCCAGAGGG
>CYKH01002203.1:0-12398 GCA_001460835.1 Bodo saltans | reverse complement strand
GTGTCTCGCGTTCGTTGTAGGAAGGGTCGCGCTCGCGCAATGAATCCGTGACGACAGCCTTTGCAATCGCGTAAAGGAACTGTTGTTTGTCGGTCACTAAAATGGTGTTGACAAAATGAATGCATGCTTCGTTAATGGGAAGCGGAGTTTCCGCAGCTCGACGAGGGTTGTTGCATGCCTTGCGGAAATTGGCTAATGACTCATCAAATTGATTCCTCCATTGAACATCACTCCCAATCGCATCAATTGCCGCGACAATGCCCTTCAACGCATCGAGAACCACGATGTTTCCGTTTTCGACTCCGGTGGTGCATACGACTCTGAGGGTCGCGATGAAGTCTTTGTGAGAGCGAGCCCAAGTGAGCGCTCGTTCTTTGCAATTTCGAAGGCGGCGGCGCGCCAGAAGTGCGTGGAAACGAAATCCTACTTCGCGGCACAACTTCAAATCACTCGCGTCACAATGAGCCCCTTGAAGATAACCAATGACGCTTTCTTCATCAAGAACTGCTTGGACTTTTGCCACTGCTGCTTCTCGGGCGCTCCGTTCCGTCGAGAATACTTCGTACACATCGCTTCGTCGTAGTCTGCGAAACCCAAAATAATGAAGCTCTTCGTCTGAAGGAACTGTGCCCAGGACAAACGCATGTGAGGGGATCAAGTGACGGATGATGCAGCTCACAAAATCTAGCACTTGACCTACTCTCTTGAACGTCGAGGCTATGTCAGTGGTTCCTTGATCTCCTGTCTGTCCCTCCTCGCCGACCAGCGATTCCGTTCGTTTTGTAAGATCGTCAAATGCTTTCGCTTTTTCTAACATTAACCATTCTCTCTTGGTTTGTCGTTGTTCATCGAGTTGTATCAAGCTCAATAATGAACGGTAGAGTTCACGAATGCGAGTCCACTCTGTTTTGCGAAGGCAAAATTCGACACGAGTATTGAACTCACTAACGGATGGTACCGCCCCGACCTCGGAGTAGCGCTTGTCGGAGTAGCGCTTGTACTCACTGCAAAAGGAAAGAATTCTGTGGCGCACATCATCGAAGTGCTCCCGTGCTAGGTGTGCGATGTGGTCGGCTTGGTTGGCTTGGTGACCAGGGCGCAGAGACGTTGGGCGCTCTTTCAGCGCTTGAATAATTGCGTAGCGTTGATACATGAGGGAGTCTTTCTCGCCTTCTTCGTCGCGCTCTGCGTAGCATTGACATCCGAGCTCGAGGAGCTCAGCTCTCAAGTTAAGGTTCGCTCCAATCACTGGAGGGTCCTCAAGGGGGTCGTCAAATCGTTTCCAATCTTGAAAAAAATTGTACGCTTCGTATTGTCGTAATAAAGAGTTCATGCTTTGTTTTGTTTGTTTGTCTTGTTTGCCTTGTTGGTCTTGTTTGTCTTGTTTGTCTTGTTTGTCTTGTTTGTGGTTTTTTGCTTTGTTTTGTTTTGCTTGTTTCATTGCCGATAATGTTAGTCAGTCTGCTGTGTCGACCTTCCGCGCTAAGCCTTTCGCCACAAAAAAAACGTGGAAAAACAATTGAGAACACCCAAGAACTACGTTTCAACGCCCACGCAGAAAACAAACAGCTTCCCGATAACTCATTCCGCAAAAATGGCGGGATATGTGTTGTTTCCACTGAGGTGGGTGTAGAGAGAATGTCGACTCAAAACTCCACGTCCTGATGGAATACGCGTCTCACTATAAGTGTGGGTCATCGCGCTTTTCTCTCGTTTTGATCAATACCTAGTTCGTTCCATTTGTACTTCATTGCGTTTAAGCGTTTCTTGTCGTTGTTGTT
The DNA here is from genome assembly GCA_001460835.1 of Bodo saltans. NCBI lineage: Eukaryota > Euglenozoa > Kinetoplastea > Eubodonida > Bodonidae > Bodo > Bodo saltans. Next base: position 10,617 of record CYKH01002203.1, on the reverse strand, counting down.
GTTGTTCTTTCTTGGAGTTGTCTTTGTTGCTGTTGAATTTCTGTTGTTTGTTTGTTTGTTTGCTGTTCTTTTGTCGGACTTCTACACTGCAAGGTAAACGGCGGAAAAGTGTGTATCTTTTCGATGGTACGCTAAGGAAAACACGCAATGCGCTCTCTCAGTGATCCACTCGACTCACAGTGGCGTCTTTGGTGTCGACTGAATCAAAAAAAACTTCGTGTGGCTTTGGCTCTTTCTTGAAAGCATCGCGAAGGGGCTGATTGCCAAGTATCGCCACAGGGAACTTGGTGACGTCGATCATCGGGAGACCAATAAGCGCCTCGTCCAAGTGAAAATAGAGAAACGGCGCCTGAGCATCCGAAGTCAAGACCTCATCTAGTAATTCCACAGAAATGACGCGATGATGCACAGTCAAGTACGGCCAAGCGATGGTGGGGCGGCGGTGGGCACCAGCAGCACTTCTGCTGCTCATAAAAGCTCCTCCCTCTTCGTCAGTGCTCGCAAAATGTTCCTGCAACAGCTCGTCACAATCTCGAAGAAGTTGGTTCTGCATTTCAATCAACGCCTGGAGTCGTTTGAGCACCACTTCGAACACATGAAGTGCGTTGGCAGAGTCTCCTGCGTCCTCAGTCCCAAGCAATTTCTGAAGATACACCCGAATGGATTCCGGAAGTCCGTCAACTGTGAGAAGACTGACCATTTCGTAGGTGGTCGATCCTTCAACTACTGCTTCAGAGGAAGGAGGTTGAATTTTCGATTGGTCCCCGTCGTCAACATGATGATGAGGATGGCGTGGTGGAGCAACTGGAAAAAAGAATAGCTCGTTTAGAGCTCGCACGATGCGTACGTAGTGTCCAATGTAGCAAAGTCCGTAGTTCTGCTCAGCACGGTACACACGGTCTCGCACTAAACGCAACGATCCAAGCATCCGGCTCTCTTTTTTAGTTCGAGGTGGTGGAGCATCAATTTGAAGTTGTTTTGGGGCGCCGCTCATGTCAAAGTACCTCCTCAAGGACTGTGTCATTTTGGCGATCAGCGCAGACTTTTCTTTTTCATTTCCAATGCTGGTCACAACATGATCTTCGATAACGTTATTGGGAAAATGATTCTGAGTCGCCGCTGCTTCTCCAGATGTTGCGACCCCGTGCCCCGCCGAAGGCTTCCACAAATCCTCCTCTGGGTGAAAGTCAACGTGGCAGAAAAGGCTCTTGGCGAACATCACCCCGTATGTCAGTGCTAAGCGCACAAAAATATCGCACCACATCACAGGGCGGGAATTTTTGGGGGGTTCCTCAATCTCAACTTTCGCCGGCTGAAGAAACAACGTTGTCAGTGGATTGTGCGGTCGTATGACGTCGTCGAGACTCGCATCAAAATGACAAACTCGATTGAGACACGAGCTGTTGCTTGCTTCGATTGTTTCGGCTAATGCAGCAGCAAGTAGTTTTGAATTGTTTGGACATTCTTCCATCCTGCGCGTGAAATTCATTAATTTGGCAAATCGTTCACTTGAAATTGCATTGTGATCTTCCGCCGCGATTTGCGTTAGGTGGGATCGACACGCAATGATACTGAAGTGTCTCGTCATCCACATCTGCAACGGAGTCAAGGGCAGAGTGAACGCATCACTCCGGCCATGTGCCAGGTGAAACTGTTTGAATACCTCCAACACTTCAATTTGAGACTGTGCACCCGATAGTCGCGCCAATGTCACACACTTTTGGAGGTACGGCAGTGTTTGTACTTCGTTGGTATGGTTCACATCATGATTATCATCTGACGGACGAAGCCCGCAATATATCTTGTCGATTGATTTCAGTACGCTGCTGGTATCCGATGCAGGCAGTAGAGTGCATTGTACTGCAGGTAAGCCGCCGTTGTGTGCTGGACTTAGCAAGAAGAGAGGCGAAGAATCATCTGTGGCGTCGTCGCTGTTCGGATGAGGAAGCGTAATCCCACTGGCGATCGACTTCCAGTCCACGCTACTTGCATCTGACTTCTTCTGACGCAAGAGATATCGATGATTGCTGTGGTGGAGTGACAGTTTCCAACGGAGGTCAGCGATGAGCTTTTGATACTGCTGCACTTCGAACATCGCGCGGCTTGCAGAAACAGCGTCGATGGTACACCTTGACTTAAAGTATTCAAAGCAGACCTCTGTCGTCGTGATATTCACGTACTCGTCGAATGACTTCCGGAAGGTTGGCAAAAACTCTTCTGGGAGTGCTTCGCGAGCGCAGCTGCTGATGGCGTTCAAATGATGCAGGCGCTCAATCGCCTCGCAGCGCTGCTGCAGAGCGCGCGTTGGAACGATGTTCGGGTTGACCTCGTCACAGTAAGACGCAGACCATCCATTTGGTATGGTAAATTTTGGCTCCGGGTGCAAGATGCAAGGAACAAACAGAAGCACTTGAACGTCATATTCCTTTGCACAAGCTGAAATGAAGTGGCACACTGATAGCAATTTAGACGACGTAAGCGGATTGCTGGAGCTGTGCGCTATGGCAATGACTGCAACAGAATTTACGGCGCCATCATGGTGAGCCGTGGTGGTGTTGTTGTCACTGTTCCTTCTGATTTTTTCCGATCGGAACGAATTGATTGTGCTCAACGTGTTGCGAATAGCGATCTCAAACAGCATGTCCGCCGTCGCGGATCGTACGGATAGCGTGCGCGACGACACCCTCAAAAGTTCGAGTTCATTTTTGACGTGGTCAAGCACAGCGTTGGCACTCACGATTGAATGCAAGTCCCCAAGAAGTTCATGGCCTCGTTTCGTGAGGGGACAAAGGACTAGTGCGTTTTTGCTCCAATGCTTGTTGGCAGCAGCTCCCGAACGACCTGGGCCCTCAATCATCCGGCGAAGTACAGAAGGGATGCTCTGATCGTTCACTACCTTACTGATCGTTGTCATCGCAGACTGAGGCGCCGAACATCGCACTATGACATCTGGACGAGCCAAAAGCACTTGCGCGGCGGTGTTTGAGTATCCTTGGGCTGCGAGCATCAACGGATGAAAGCCATAAATCACTGCTGGCGTTGGGGCTTCCACGCTTGCAGCACGCTCACGAGCACCGTCCATGAATGCTTCATGAAACACCTCTGTGTTGGCAACGAACGAGCCAATCCGACTCTTTTGCTTTAGGAACTGTGGGGCAGACAGATAAATGGTTTCAAATCTTGAGTCCCGCGCAGGAGATGAGGCTCGTGTTGACATTACCTCAGCAAAAATAATTCGGGTGCTGAAATCTTGGGTAATCGGCCAATAGCTGCTGCGCCCCTCCATGACCACTCGCACTGTCCATGACGAACTATCGCTGCGGTGTTGATAGAATCCGTTGAACACATCTAGCAGATTGTCAATCAGCAACTCACAATCAACAAGGAGGCATACTTTATGCTGCGATGTCATCGCCTCACGTAGTTGCTGCATTGCCGCAGCAACCGTTTGTTCATCACCCACAAGGTACTTGCCGTAGATCACGTTAACATGATCCAGCAACTCATAGCGCTCAAGTGCTGCGAACAGAGTGCTGATATCATCTTCCGCCAATAGCATCAAAGGCCTTCGCTGTAGATGATGCATGGTTGACGTTGATGATGATGAGCGACTACTGTTAAGCGTGGTGGAGAAAGTAGGTCTTACGGCGGCGCGAATCGCTGTTAAGCGTTCTTGCAAAAGAAAGTATTGAATGTTGTCGAATACGACCTTCGGTACATGTAGCAGCGAATCGCCACGTCTACCCATTGCTTTCACAATGGCAACGCGGATTGCGCTATTCTCCATTGGTTCTTCTGATTCAAGCTGAGGAAGTTTTTCCAGTAGGAGCGCGTAGACGTCTCTCATCGTGAGGCTATTGTTCGTCGCAACAACAGCATTGTGCTGACTTTGAATCGACTCCACTGGCGCAAGTTGATTCCGAATTGCACCAAGGAAATCTTTGCTAGTCCCAGCTGGGAACATATCCTGAAGTTCCTCCTCGTCTGGATTGTCGCGCTGCACAATGATAGCTCTGCCGAACAGCGATCTGTCAATGTAATAATTGCTCGTCCCAATAAATGCTGAGTGTCGCACATTGGCAAGTCCAACACTTTCTGGTTGTTCATCTTCATCAAACACACTTCGCTCGAGATACCGATTCAACACACGGAGCGGATGCCCTGGAGCTTGATCTGCATTTCCAATTTCCTCAAAGACTTGTAACAAGACAAAGTTGCTGTTTGCTTGTTGTGCGGCGACATGGGACATTGTGCGCTCAACGGAGTGAGGTGTTGTGCGCCGGGTGCATTGGAAGTAGAGTGGCTCATCGAGCCTTCGAAGGTGAGAAGTTCGTTTTTGTTGAATTTCACCCCATGCAATAATAAACGCTGCAAGTGTTTTGCTCGAGCCTGGAGGGCCGACAAGAATAATCGGTGTCTGAGAGTAGACACACAGGTACGTTACCGCTAGCGTCTCGTTCAGCGTTGCTTCTCGGTACAGTGTTCGCGTCCGCACACAGTTGGGCAAACAGCGATCGTAAACTTTGCGAATTTCCGTTGCGAAATTCCCAAGAATAGCTGTGATTGTGGTTGAGCTTCGCCCAAGCAAGGTGCCAGATTCGTGTTCCAATTGCTGCCGTTTTTCGAGTGGAAGTGACACGAAATAGTTGACGGCAAGCGCGAGAGGTGCGAGATGGTGTTGGGGAACGGGAGGATCCGGTAGTGCTGGGTCTTTTATGTTGGTATTGTGCTTGCACATAGTGTGGTCACCACAAATTACGTTTAGGCAAGTGATACTGTCAAGGTAGCGATAGAGTCGTAACAATCGGCTGACTGTACGAAGCGAAAAGGGCACCATCTCCGCGTGCGTGCCAAGGAATCGATGCATGATGGAGACAGCGCTGACAAAGTAATTTGTGTCCCTCTCCGAAATGTCGCACTTATTACACATTGTTCTTACAATCAACGCTTCTTCGTCTAATGAGGGAAGCGGCAGACGCCAGCTTGAACTCACCAGACTAGGTGAAGTGTGTGGTTGTACAGTGTACTTCAGAATCACTGGCGCCGCCTTGTAAGAGACAGCTTGCTGCTGCTTGGGGCTTGCTGGTGTGATGGTTGTGGAAGGCAGCACGATGTAAGGATTGCACGCGGCAATAAAAATCCATCCTTGCGCCGTGTTTGGAATCGAAAGAACTTTTCCGTTACCCGTCGGCAGTCGACGGTCCATCATAATCCTCTTGATGATGTCTTGCGCGGGAGTTGTGTTAAACTCATCAAAGAATACAACGGTGGGTTGCGTCGGTGTCGTTGCTTCCTTTCTTTTCGAAAATATGTGCAGAATCTCTGCAATAATTTCGGATTCTGTCGAACCAGGGTTGAGATGCACGACTTGAGGGGTATCCCATCCGCGGTATCGGCAGAACGTATCCACTAGTTGCGACTTACCACCTCCAGTCTCGCCCACAAACGTCACAATGCCGTCGTCTTGAGAGCTGATAACACTTGCCTTCTGCCGACAACGAACACTTAAGTCAAGACGTAGCAGTGACAGAAAAATGCTCGGAGTCATCACCAAACCTCGGCCACGAATGTGAAGTCGATCTGGCGTATCCAACACGTCAAACACCTCCTCTTTCAGTTCATCTGAAGTGTAGTTTGCGATGCACTGCCACCTTATGTTTGGGTACTTTGTCACCTCCCTTTCGACAACTTGTTTGAGAACATAATACGCGATAGGGAGAGACACGTTGTTTGTTGTTTTGAACGCCAGAAGGAACTCGGGAAGCTCAGCACTGTGCAAATCATGCATGTGCTCCGGGGTAAGGGCACACCATGCCGCGGCAGAAAGGGGTACTCTTGACGGGCTGGCAAATTTCGTGGCTGCCGTTGACACCAGAGCAACAGGAAGACTATTACCCACGAGTGACGTTGCATACGCTTCGTACTGGGTCGCGAGTGCCGCTGTCGGTCGCGTTTGTTTCTGAACGTAATGTTTCAACAATTGCCACACCGGAAACGCTTGCAACAACTCGGAGTGGACTTTAAGAACAACAGGATTCGTTCGACGAGCTGCCGTCCCATCTCGCGAAGGCCAAAGTTTGACTAGCAATGCCACTATCAGTGATTGCAGCTGCTCGGATACTTGATCTGAGAATCCGGTGCCAATTTCAATCAGCGCAGGGGTCGTTTTATCTCCAACCTCTTGCAGCATTGTGTGAACATCGTGTGCTAACGTTGATCCGCTGAGAAACTTCCGACATGGGACACAAGCGACTCCAAAATGATCCTTGGACATTTTTTCAGCTTGCTTCATTTTTCCAGAGCGAGTGGGGCCAGAAACAACAAACAGTTTCGATTCTTCAAGTGAGAATGCTGGGAAAGCAAGGTCAGTTGCGATGCTGGCTGGGCGTGCGATGCTGTCCGCAAACAACGCTCGTTTCTTTTCGGGATCGCCACCGAGCATTTCAACTAGACTAGAATGCGCAATCACAACTAATTGCAGGCGCATTTCTTTGCATCTTCCTCTCAGCAAACTGATCGTTTCGGACAAACCGTGCGTTTCTTCGGGAATGACTAAGAAAAAAGTGCAATTTCGCACGTTTCGCGGAACCACGCCCGACTGGACACGTTGCAAAAATGCTTCCCGCGCAAGAAAAATCTCGTCCTGGGTACCCAATGGAAAACACAGCACATCGAAGGTTTGACAATATGTTCGCAAGTGCTATTGGCCATGTGGCGGGATTTTCGAGGTAGAACACTCGCGGTTCGACAAAAGAGAGCGAAAGATCTGTAATGTCGCACAAAGTTGTCAACACCTCAGCCAATTTCTGAAGACGTTGTTCTAGCCTCGCATCGCGCATTCCAAATAGTTCCTTCATTTGAAAGGGTACGTATCCGAGTCGCAGCTCAACAACATTGGCCACATTCTCGGCACCTTGAACGCTGGCGCTGTCTTGCATGACCGCCAATATGAATCCAATTTCTTGCATGTTGAAGCAACGAAGCACTGGAAACAGAGTTTTCTGATGCTGCACCAGGCTTATGAATTGCTCGCAGTCTGAGGCTATCCGTCGGAGCATGTCTGACAAGGTTGTGCACGAGATAAAGCGGTGAAGAGACGGACCGTCGTCTTCGTCTTGTGTGATGGTGTTGAGCGGAGCGGAGAACCGCAATCCAGTGGTTCGGCCGTTGATAGCGTGGTGAGTGATGCTGAGACGGCTTGAGATGTGCGGATACTCTTTTTGGATACGATCAATGAATTCACGAAATCCACTTTTGAGACAATGAATCCCGATGTCGACGAACCGTTTTAATAACGGTACTACTGTTGCAAAATGATCTAGCTCTGGACTGCGTGTGGATTTAGCGATACCAGCCTCACCCAACACCGCGCAGATCTTGTCAGCATCATAATAGTCAACTTCTGCCGTGACGTCGTCGAATGACTTGATCGAAATTTTGTACGACTTGGCAGCGCCGTCGTTGACATCGTAGTCCTCAGTCGTGCAGCATTCAAAAACTCCATAGGCGAGCAAACGTCGAGCAGTTGCATCATCGATCGCCTTCTCTCCGTTGCGCAGCTGCGTTCCTAGCTTTTGCAGGCGCTCCACACTCTTCGGTGTCAATATGTCAAATAAATTCCTGTTCCAAGCAAGAGCTGCTGATATACCGTGACAGAGGTCATCGAACTGATACCCGTCGGTGGCACTATCTGCTCCGCCACCAAGCGTCCCCCATTGCGCCTTCAGGCGAAGGGGCATCGTTGTCACCAGAACGTTACTGGCATCGAGGAGCTTTTTGCTTTCTTCGTCGTTCCACTCATTTTCCGCGTTTTCATCGGCAAGCTCCACCAACTTTGACTTTAGGCCACGAATGCTGAGCTCACGGTAGTCACGGATGGCTCTACTTTCAGCGCTGCAGTACTTTAGTAAGCCTAAAATGATCTCTTTCGTGGCACCGTATGGGAGAATTGATGCGTACTTACTTGTCATCGTTGCATCAAACTCGCGATATTGTTTACCAGTTGTGTAATCGCACGCATCTTTTAAGAGGCCGTAAAGATCACTACGTTGCACGAGAGCTCGGCCATCTGACTGTGGCATAGATGGGGGCGTGTCAACAAACGCTATCAATTGCCTGAAAGCGTCGCGCGCTGCAAGGAATGTGTGTAAGCGTGGGATTTTGTTTGCATCACACCAGATTTGATCTTTTGCAACAAGAGTTGACAGTTCCTTATTGTCTACACTATTTTGCAGCTCACTCAAGGCATGTTGAAGCACTGCACAGAAGTTCTGTACAGACGTTGGCTGTGGTACACTCATCATGACATCGTGGAAATTTTCGTTTGACACTTCTTCCATTAAAAGTTTCATCGTCTCGTCCGCATGAATGTCGAGAATCATCCCATAGAGTGGATACGTACGCCCTTTCTGCAAGAATCGAGGTTTATACGACTGCCAGAGTGCCGCTTTTTGCAATTCCAAGTCTAGGTATTTCCAGATCTTCGAATTGTGTGGAAGCGCCTCTTTCAACGCGACGCAACAATCAAAGCACCTTTTGACCTGATGATTTCTCAAATCATGTATGTGAGACAAACTAGCGGCACGTATGGAATCCTTGGGCATACGTCGGCGAATAGCATCGGCAATCGCGTCATCAATTGTATCTAGATCCGCGATATGGATTTCATAGGGTTCTGTAATCGACTTGTAAGCTAGGGCCAGCTTGGGGTATGCAGATTTCGGTACAAATCTTGTCTCTCGTAAGAAGGGTAATGGTGCGTTGTTGGCCCACCACATTTCAACTCCGCTGAAATATGCCTTCTTTTCATCGGTGATCGCCTTCATTGCCGCCCAGACGACTTTTTCGTATCGCAGTTTTGCTTCATCATTTGGAGCTGAAAAAAAGAGCTGAAACACTGCACTGCGCTTTCCTTGGTTGATAAGATTGCTCTTCAGCAACTCATCTCCCAACTCAAACCATTTCGATCTCATAAATCGTTCTGGCTTGTCACTCTCAAACTCCACAGCATGCAGCAGCTCCAAGAGAAAGTGATCAACGCCACGAGCGTTGGGGCCAACATAAAGGAGATCGACAAGCGGAGTAAGGATTCCGTCAGAAAGGAAAAGCGTAAGTGGTGGCTTCTGTGCCTCGATACGTTTTTGTACACAGGTCTGTGCGAGTGTCAGGTGCCTCAGAACGAGACGTTCAAGAAACTTTAAGACTTTTTCATCGTGGCGCATGGCCATGAAATCCAAGAGCAGATAAGCATCGCCCGTCGAGTAGGCGATAACATCACTAAGGATCTCGCCGTGGAATTCACCATTTTTCGCCGCAACTTCAATAAGTTCGTTGAACTTCGAACTCCAACTTTTGGGGGTGAATTCGATAATGTCAAACTCGTTGACCCATTGAAGTAAGCACTGAACAAACGGAGGGGTCGGTGTAGTGCTCGAGCTCGCTTGTGCTTTCCTTTGAATCCAGCACTGTGCAGAATATCGTGACAACAGTGTCTTGAGCATTTCGATAAATGAATCTTCCCGAATAAAAAGGTACTTTGGGATTTTGGTCAAATCGTTGGTGGCCATAAAATCCAGAATGATGTCGGAGCTTTCGCCACGGTCAAGCATCTCCTTGGCTGCCACCCATGCCTCCCTGGAACCGCCGCCGATTTTAGTAGATGCTGTCATGTTGCACCACTAGCAGTTTAAGTTTACGAAAAGACACGCAGAACGTAATCCTTATTTCCAGAAAGATGAGAGAGAAAAAATACGAAAATGTTTCAATTATTTTGTTTTGCGCTATCAATGCGACGAGCATATGACTCGTGCAAAAACGTGCCCAGCATCACCATGCTTGGCGTGGTCGTTGTGCTTGCCGCTACGAACGCAGTGCACGCAAAGTAGGAACGGAGGTTCGCAATGATAACATTGTACGTGGAAGTCACCTAGAAGTTTTTTCTTGCAATCACTGCACGATAACGTCGGCCAATGGTCGGCAAGGGTAGGAGGGGGAAATGATGTTGTTGTGGATTGGTCATCAAGTGTCTTCTTCAGGTTGACGAGGTTGCTCAAAGCGGTATCAAGCTCTCTGCGTTCGCCTTCTTGCCGGGCGGTACTCATCGGTTGGTAAGCAGCCTCTGGACTCACATAATTGAATTGACGTAAGCACCCACCTTGAAAGTTTCCACCTCCATGCATATTAGCGCCACATACAACAACTGAACAGCCGGCGAGGCGCCTGATTGGCTGGCGGCCGCAATGGGGGCATCTGCGAGACCCCTTCACTTTAGGATAGCCAGTGTCGCCATCCCAGTTCAATTCGTTGTGGTTGGCTTGCTGAATCTGCTGTATTTCTTCGTCTTTTTTCACGATGCAAGCCTCAATGCGACGAATTTCGTGAGTCACACGGTCACGACGACGAGCAAGTGCAGCGGGTCGGTCAGTTGAAGCCAACTTGAACGCGGACACCTCACTATCAAAATCACAAAGCGCGTTGTTCGCGTTGTTCTTTAGAACGTCAGAATACGTCGCCCACTCCAATTTTGCACGAAGAACCTCGCTGCAACTACGAGAATACGGATGATACGCAAACCTACATTGGGAACACCACTTGTTGCTGCATTCAGGACACGTCACT
>CYKH01002202.1:0-21675 GCA_001460835.1 Bodo saltans | reverse complement strand
ATAGCCGTCTTAGGGTTGCACCTTGCTGCTGCTTCAGCTCCACATGGGAATCCATAAATGCTTTCGTGAATGTGTTGGTAAAGGAAGACAACAGAAGCGAAAAGTAGTGCGCATCTGCTTAGACGCACACACGTGAAGCTCTTCTCGTGTTGTTGAAGTTGTTGTTGTGTTGTTGTGTATTTCGAACGAAAAGATGAACCCAACCATCTCTGATTAAAAGGGAGGGGGGGCGAGCAAAGACTCACAGTAAAATAACAACTCATGAAATATTGCTATCTGGGGGGGAGGAAAGAAAGGTTGCTTTGGAGAGCGAACGTGTGCGTCACTTCTGTTGCTGCAGCTCGTCAAGCGCATCACCAAAATCAGCGCATGCTTCCGCCCACAGTGCATCGTATTGAGCTCGTGCCATGATGGGTGCTGACTGCAGACATTGCCCATCTTCTTCTAAAAGCAATAGTCTCCTCCATTGACGCACCAATCGGCTTGCAATACCCATATCCTTCTCATTCTCATCATCATGACACTCACAACCGAAGTCGAGGAGAGGTGCTCCTTCCATCGATGATGACAGTGCCGGTGGAGCACAAGGAGAAAACAGTGAGTCCGTCATGTCGTCAACGGAAGCGCCTTCCACTCGACGGCATTGCTCATCATCATCAGGCGAAGGCGATGGTGGCCGGCAGTCGGTTGGGGCATTGGCGTTGTTGCCTTCGACCAAGTGCTTAGGAGACACTCGTTGCATTCTGTCCCCAAAACGCCGCACAGGGATACACTTTCTAGACTCCAGTGCATCCTTGGCGTCGAATACGCGGCAAGTGTCATCGAAGAGAATAGCGTTTGTGAAGGACGCGTCTCTTAGCTGCCATTGAATCAATGAAGAATCAGCACCCGCAGTGCACGATGACGATGACGATGGTGATAGGTCTGCACCATTCACATTAGCCGGGTTGCTGGCTGGTGTGGGTTGCCGTTTGGTTTTAGTGACGTAGTCTACGTGGGTTGGGATAAAGAGGTGGTTGTGAGCTTTGCGTGGAGCCATCAGCATGGCGCCTGGGCGATCTTCCTCTGCTCCACACTGACATGTATCGCGTCGACACGATTGGCACGCATAACTTGCGAATGACAATCGCTGGAGGATCCAGTCTCGAATACTATTGGATTCACGTGTTGTCATGTTGTTGCGACGGCAGCACAACCCTGCTGCCTTCCGTTGAAACAGCAGCTGTTGAATTCGGAACAATACCATCATTGCGTTAAATGGATGGTTTGCCGTACAGAGACGCCACTCTGTCACACTCCAGTTGCCCTCCAGCTCATCAAGAAATAAAAGAAGATGCGGACGCAACACGATATCCATTCGTCGCAGTCTGCTGGTGACTAAGGGCAGAGGAGGGGTCATCTTTATTGTAAGAAACACAACACCAGCAGCAGTAACCTCGTTATGATTGGTTGCATGAGCAGGAGCAGCACCGGTAGTAGTACGGGGGTCAGTCGTCTCTGCGTTGTTATTGTTGTGTCCCTCCCTCACGGACTGAGGTGTATTCTTGTTGCTCTCTGTCTCAAGTGAACGGTACCACTCACCACTGCTTACCCACGGTACATGGCGCAGCACCGTAAATTCCTCCTCTGTCGTTGCAACGGCGGTAGCCGATGTTGTTGTTGTTCTCCCTTGTGGGGTGTTTCCTCCCATGATCGTCATAACCTCCTCTTCCAAGGTTGCAGCAACATTGCCTTGGTCCGAGGAGGAGGACGAGTAGGAGGAGGAGGAGGACGACGACGGAAGTGCACGGAGTATCGTGTGGTCCATATCTAACAGTACAGTAGGCTTTGTGATGGTGTGACGACGACCACTGCTGCTGCTCCCGCTGCGTCGATGCTGCAGCAGCAACGCGACGGTGAGTAACTGATGATGTAATGGGAAACAAGTCGCGAGATCTTTGCAACGCATTTTCTCTTCCCCTTAATCCCTTTTAAGAAACAACAAGAACGTTCATGCTTATAATCCGCAAAAAGGTGACCATAACAATCATGACAATGTGCGCATATTTTTTGTCAAAACCTCTGACTGTACATTTGTTTGCTGCATTCCCAATGCCTCTCGCAAGCTCGCATCAGTCAAAGAAATTCACGTGTGCGTTTCGTTTGATGTACTCTACTAACAAATATTCTCGTGCAAATGTTGAGGGCTAGTGGTGGGCAGCAGTAGCTGCGGAACCTACAGCAGCAACCGCACCGCCGCCACCACCACCGCTAAGTGCATTGTTCTTCTCAAGTAAGTCTTTGATCCTCACACGGAGCTCCACATCGATCCTCGTGTTCCGAATGCCCAATGTTGTAATACGAGGGTTCTCTTCCAGCAGCTTGATAAGTGCATTCCCTGCACCTTCGCTGATGCAATTGTCAGATACGTCAATGGATCGAAGGCCTGGGTGCCTTGACGCGACAGCGCATAACGCAATAATTGCGTTGTTACGCAACCCGTTCTCTACAAATGATACGATGCGAAGGTTGGGGTTGCGCTCTACAACCGAAAGCAAGGGAACAATGCCATTGTCGCCAAGGTAATTTCGGCTCATGTCCAGCGTGTCCGTGGGAAGGGCTGCTCCTTGACGCTCAGGAAGGGAGGCGGCGACAGAGCTGTTCACATTGACTTGACGATCTTTACATTGATCTTCATAGATTTCTTTCAATGATTTACTCACAACTTTCGTGCGGACGTGTGCTGTGCTTTTGCCAGCTGGTGCCCGTGCTGCGCGTGGTGGCATTTTCTAGACAAGTGAGTTTCTCTCGATTTGCACAAGAAAAAGAAAAAAAAGAGATTCACGACATTGAACGTTTCTTCAAACTATACCCAGACTTAGCATGTTTTGGGTTGGGTTTTTTTCACAAAACAAAGCCTAGTGCTACTGAGACCCTCGTTCGCCCCATCCCGATTCCATGGAGAAGGAGTATCTGTGTATTCAGCAATCACAGAAATCTGCACCTTTTTCACCTTGACTGCTCAGGAAACCCACATCTCACGCAACGCGGGTCACGACACCCTTCGCACTCACCACTGGCTGGTGGCGGAGCGAGGCATTCCGGATGGACCACCAAGCAGCGAGCGAGCCAACACCAGCAACGGCAGCTGCAAGTGTGAGCTCCTTCACGGTGTGGTCGAAAGTGCGACGGCCACGAGCGTAAGTGTTCTCTTCGTTGCCCAGGGGCTCCTTAATAAGCTGATGACCGAGGCGACGGTTTGTGCGACGAAGCATAATTTTGTTGCGCTAAAATCTGTTTTGTTTGTTTTTGTTATTTTGTTTTGGAAAAAAAAAAAAAAAACGAAGGAATTCAAAGCACTGAAATTCTTCACACTGATGTTAGAACTGTGAGGTGTGTTCAATTTTGTCTGTTGCAGCGCGGCACTATGTGAAAGGTGGCTTTCCGCTCTGGTGGCTTTCCGCTCTTTCTGTTGTCGAGAGTTGTTGCTTGATAGATGGAGGAGTTTTGCTGTTCTTTCGCAGAACTCACACAAAACGTGACGTCATTGTATTCATTTTTTCCATCGCCGGCTTTCGTTGGCTGTTGTTGTTGCTTCTTTCTCGTTCCTACTCTCGTTGTTGCTTGTTGTTGTTGTTGTTGTTTTTGTTTGATTGGAGTGCAAAGTCCATTTGGATTTCTGTGTTGCGGCAAAAATGTGTGTTGTGTATTCGTGTTGTGTATAATATGGGGTTCTCCTTTCCCCCCACCCTCCTCATCATCCAGAGAAGAGGAAATTCTTCTTTTCCAATGGACGAGAGGGAGAGGGAGAGGGGGGAAAAAGCGACGTACAATTTCTTCTTTCCTTTTTGGCCTATCGCGGGGCTGCTTGGTGGGACGCACCAAAGCTCCCACAAGACAGGGAAGGGTGGGTGAGCGCAGAGGGATGGATGATGTAGAGAAAAACAAAAAAAAAACTTCCTCATCATCCAGAGAAGAGGAAATTGTTCTTTTCCAATGGACGAGAGGGAGAGGGCGAGGGGGGAAAAAGCGACGTACAATTGCTTCTTTCCTTTTTTGGCCTATCGCGGGGCAGCGTGGTGGGACGCACCAAAAGTCCCACAAGCAGGAATGGTGGGTGAGCGCAGAGGGATGGATGATGTAGAGAAAAACAGAGGAGGTGGAGTAGGGGGGAGAGAGGTATGAAGAGTGAAAGTGGAGAAGAGAAAAAACGAAGAAACAAATGGAAGAGAGAAACTTGTTGCGTCAACATACGCGTACATTGAACGCTACAAAATCCTTCGTCCCATTGAGACCTAATTCTCTCAAAGCGGTTGAGAAGGGGGGAATAGGGGAGCCACCTCTCCGCAAACTGCGTTGGACAGAGTTCGAGGGAGGGAGGGGGCTGCGGACGTTTCTGTGTTCAATTCTTCTTGGTCGTTGGGTGTTCTGTTTAGGTATACTGTTTTCATGTCACACTTCACTTCGTCACACATCTCGCTTCAGCTTCCAAAGTATCAGCATTATTGTTTTCATCATCACTTTCTTTTTTTTTGTGTGTGGGTGTGTGTTTGTGTTGTGTCTGTGTGCAGCAGGGGTGCAAAGTGCACCGCACCACTGCAACCGAAGTGCGTTGAATTGCTAAGGGACGCTCTTCAATGCTGGAACATTTATTTTTTTTTGGCTGTGGTGTGTACTCCCAACAACACTAGCGGAGAGACAAAAGAGAAACAACGAGCAACACAACCTCTTTGCGTTCACTGATTTGTTCTCCCTCCAAAACCAGCAGCATGGCTGATGCAGCGCGCTGAGGGTGCAGAAACAGAAAACAGGGGAAGAGAGAGGAGAGATAGTGTGTGGTGTGAAGTGAAGTACAGAAAACGGATGTGGGCGACAACAAAAAAACGAACGCAGCTCCCTCGACGCGCGAGCTTCAAAAAAAGACATCTCACGCACACACACACGACAGGTCAAAATAAAAAAAGAAAGAAGAAGAGTAAAGGATATGGGGGGCATCTTTGTCCCCAACCGAACATGAATGCCTGCTGGCTTACTCGAAGCCGCCTAGGCTGGTGATATCTTGCGACCCGCAGCCAGAGAACACACCACGAGCCTGGGCACTTGAAAGGACACCGATACCGACACCGCTGCCAGAATTGATTGGGCTGCGGGGTGACGTCGTGCCGCCTTCTTGAGGAGCAGATGGGCTCTGGGGCCTCTTCTTGACCACCCAGTCGTACTCGAAGTCATTCTTGCCAAGGGCAGGGCCCAGCTCGTCGAGGACGGACGCCATCAGCATGCGACACATCTCATATTGTGGAACTTCTTCAAACTCCATCTTCCGGGCGTAGAGCAACAAATCTTCAAACTGGCGAGGGCACCGTTCAGCGATCTTGCTGGTGGGAAGCTTCAGCTTGAGGTCGCCGATCGCCTTCTCTTTCTCGTCGCGGTCACGAATCTGCAGTCCGCTCCACGGCAGGCGGCCTCGGTACAGATACACCAGGATATAGGCGAGCTGCTCGATGTCATCCCTTCGAGATTGAGAGCACCCCTGGTGCGTGCGGAGCGACGCGTACCTGGTGGTGCCAACGAAGTTGCGCCCTGTCGTTGCCTCTCTGTGCTGCCCCGTCGTGGAGCTGACATATTTAGTGGAGAGGCCGTAGTCGATGAGGTACACGTGATGGGAAAGCTTTCCGAGACCCATGAGGAAATTGTCAGGCTTCAAGTCGCGGTGGATATAACCGACAGAGTGAACAAACTCCAGTCTGGAAATCATCTGGTCAGCTAGCATGGCGGTGGTCTTCAAGGAGAACTTGCCAAGGTGCTCGTGGAGGTCTTCCAGGGAGGGCCCATGTACGGTCATGATGAGGACACGGTAGTCACCTTCCTGCCCAAAATATTTCAGAGTCGGGAGACCAGCAGTAGGAGTGCTCGGGCAGAACGTCTGCAAGTCCTGCATCACGCGAGCTTCATGGAAAAGGAAGGATCGTCCACTGTTGCGCTCCAACTTCAGGGCGACACGCTCTCCTGAGGACACTTGAGTGCCTTGCCAGACCTCACCGAAGCCTCCCTTACCGAGGAGCTTGTCAAGGGTAAACTTTCCTTGGAAAATTGATGTGGGAGGTGCGTTGGTTGGGCTTTTGGAGGTCATGATGATGCTCTGTTGTGATTGTGGTGGTGTATGTATGTTGGGTATTGCTTTGAATTTGACTGCGCAGGTAGCACGATATAACTTGCTTCTTTTGGTGCTTTGGAGGAGCGCCGATTTCTCGAATAGACAGCTTTTTAATAATAGTGAAAGAAAGGTGCCAAGAAAAAGCTGATGCACATGCACGCTGATGCAGCAAAAAAAAGTGATAGCGTTTCGTTTTCCAGGGAGAAGTGAACTTGATAGGAGAAAGCGTTGACTGAAAATTCTAGAGAGGGGGGCAACTTTGGCAAAGTGTCTTTCCTTGAAGTCGAGGCTGTCGTCACAGCATGTCAGATTCGTCGATGCGAATCTTTTCTGTGCTCGAAAACGATGCGCGTGCATCAGGTCGCTGCAGTTTGTGAAAGAACCCACTGCTGCGGAAATAAACTAGGGGAATCAGCAAGAAACCGAAAAATATTCCAGAGGCCAACAGCAACACACGAGAGACAGGCTCTTCCTTCAAGAGGCTGCAGATGTTCACAATCGTGATATCGGTGCATTGCGCATCGGCAAGGAGGGTGTTGAGACATAAGTCGGTGAGGGTGCTGTACCCTAAGCAACGCAACCCCAATGTCTGAACCACAGGGAGGTAGCAAGCGCAAAACCCTGTCGATGCGAATCTTTTCTGTGCTCGAAAACGATGCGCGTGCATCAGGTCGCTGAAGTTTGTGAAAGAACCCACTGCTGCGGAAATACACGAGCGGAATCAGCAAGAAACCGAAAAATATTCCCGAAGCCAACAGCAAAACACGAGAGACAGGCTCTTCCTTCAAGAGGCTGCAGATGTTCACAATCGTGATATCGGTGCATTGCGCATCGGCAAGGAGGGTGTTGAGACATAAGTCGGTGAGGGTGCTATACCCTAAGCAACGCAACCCCAATGTCTGAACCACAGGGAGGTAGCAAGCGCAAAACCCTGACGATGATGTCCCGGTTGCGAGAGTGCATTGTTGTGCACTGCTCATTTGATCTTCGAACATAAACCAGTCGCATGTCGTGTCGGCTGAGAGGTTCATGATTTTCCGAATGTACAAGTCTGGTGCTGCTGTGCAAGTCGGTTTGATGCTCAAGATGTAGTTCACCAGTGACCATGCAGGGTTGGTGTTGCGGCTTGTGGCCAGTGGCTCTAAAATTCTCAAATCGAGCCGCGTGCCGTACCATACAGCAACTGAGTTGAGGGTAGTATTCACCGACGAGGTGGTCTTTGATGTCGTTGTCGTGCTAGTGGTGGCCGTCGTCGTCGTCGCTAAATCTGCGCTTGTTCCGTAGTACACGCGAGTCACAAGAAACCGCGACGTCTCAACGTTCAGACGTCGTGCTAACGAGGCGATCCAGTTCGCTGGAATAAAACCGCCAAAGTCAAATAAAATCTGAGCAACGATATCGATGCCGCTCTCTAGCGACGGGCCAATGACGGTGATCAACCCCGTCGACACCGACAAAATCGCACTAGCTGATGTTGTGGAGGAGCTGCTGCCACCTGCTTGGAGCGACGCGGTGAATGTAATCACAGGGAGCGCACTGCGCGGCACTGTTTGAGCGAACTGAAGAGAAGAGAAGACGGCAACCCCTGCCCCATTCATGGTGCGAACTAATGGGGTTCGAAGAGGAATCGACGATGAAGCCGTCACGCTGTAATTAGACGTCGACGTCGACGTCGACGTCAAATAATTTAGGAGCTGTCCACTTTTCATTTGAATCGTGAACGTCATTGCAGCACCAGAGTTGATGGATGTCGTCCCTCGCGCTCCGGTGGTCGATGAGGCAGCGGTGATGTCCAGGTACGCGGGAAGTCCCGCCTGCTCCTTTGTCTTCACTACTAGCGACCCGGTAGCAACTGTTTGTCCGTTGACTGCTTCCGTGGTGCCTGAGGCGGTGAACGTCAATACCGTCGCGTACCCAGCACCAATAGTAATCGTGTCGTAGGTCACTCGAGACTGCAACGCAGCAAGTGTTTTGGTGGGAGATGAGTAGAGAATCGTTCCCACGGAGCGCGACATGGTTATCGTGATGGGTCGTGTGGAGGTGCTCACGTTGTGCGCACTGTCAATCAGTTCCACCACGACAGGGACAAGATAGCTTGTGTCTAAAGTGATCGGCATTACCTGCCCGGGAAACGAAAGTCGGCTTGATCCGTCGATGGCAAACCTCAACGCAAACGCTGGTGTCACACCAGACGCAACTCTGATGGAGCCGGTGGTGATGCTCTTGCCTCCCACCACCGCACTTGAATCTTCCGCCCCAGCGGTGAAGGTGAGAATGTAGCTGCCCGGCGTCTCGGAGACAAACGCTAACGAATCAAAAATAGCAACGCCATTCGTGACTCGAATAAAGTTTCCGGACAATGTTGCCCCAGATGCCGACGCCGTGATACTGATGTCCGACGACGATGCATCCATAGTCCCTGCGGAGGTCACGAGCTCCACTAGAATGTTAGGCAAGGCAACGTTGATGGTGGCGACAGACGACTGACCTTGTGTCACGAACAACCCAACGCCATAAGGTTGAAACCGTAGATCATAATTCGCCTGCACGGCTGCCACAGTGACGACTCCTGTCACAAGTCTTGCTCCAAGAAGTGGCAGTGTCGCTGTGGTGGCCGCGGCGTTGGTCACTGTAGTGGCCGTAAAGGTAATCCGAGGGGACACTGCCGAAGAACTTGTAAACTGCAACGTGGTAAACTCGACGATACCTGATCCTGCCTGTTGCGTCACACTCACCAGGCCAGTGCTGGACTTTGCCGTAATGAACACCGTGCTGGTGCTGTCCACATTATAGGAGCTGTCTAAAATCTGAATGCGAATGGCTGGAATGGGGGAAAACAGTACCGCTTCAATATCCTGGCCAGGGTAATTCACGTAGCTATCAACGGAGTTCGGCAAGAATCTCATCATCGCCGCTTTCGAAACAGTTGCAAGAACCGTGATCCAGCCGGTGTAGATGATTGTTTGCGCCAGCGGCAACGATCCCTGCGCACCTGCTTGAAACGCGATGGCAATATTCCCCGATGAGCGCGCATCGAACGTAAGGTTCGTGAATGTGGCAATGCCGTTCGTCACGCCTACCATGGCCCCCGCAAGTGTGTATTCGGCTGGGCTGAGGCAAGATGCCGAGATGACCAACCCGGAGGTGGGAGGGCTTCGACTGAGGATATTATTTCTTGTGGAAATACGAATAGGAGGGAGCTGCACCCCAGCCGTGGCGTACGCCTGTTGCCCTTGTGAGGCGATGAACGAGGTATCTCCCCGCTCGAAGGCAATGAGACTGTTGTCGACCACCACGGATGCCACCGTCACGGTACCAGTGGCAACGGTGAGCAGGTTTGATGTTGGTGTGGTGGCGGCGCCTACTAACAGCATAAACTTGAGCGAGGCGAAAGACGTCACCGCGGTGGAGCCTGTAAGTATCAGTTCATCAAAAAGAGCTTCCCCATCTAGAACCGTCACCGTGCCCCCACTGGCCACCACAATCCGAGGGTCGCTGGGGACAGCCTGAACCGTGTACGTGTTGCCGAGCGTACTGCTCGTGGGAAACGTCAAGTACTGAGAATTCACGACGTTAAGTGTGATGGGCGGGACGAGTTGCCCAAGCACAACCGTTAACGGCTGCCCAGCGTACAGGACTGAAGTGCTATTCTGTGCAAATACCAACGCAAAAATATTCACTGGGGATAAGATGCTTGTGACGTTGTAGATGTGGAGCGCCGTAGTGGCAGCGTTGGAGGACACTGGATACGCACTTCCCGACACTGCTGTGAAGGTAAGGCTGTACACTGAATCCGTACCCTCAACAACAAGTTGTAAAATTTGTGCCTCGCCGTAAACGACCGCAACGGACGAGCCAGCAGTGGCCAACCGTGCGGTGCTAGTGACGACTATCGTGATATCCTGCGACTGAGTGCTAGAATCCACGTTGCCGTTGCTATCTAGAATTTGAACAATAATGGGTGGAAACACGCGTGATCGCATCGTGGTGACGTTGGACTGGTTGTTCATGTACAGGA
Organism: Bodo saltans; assembly: GCA_001460835.1. Classification (NCBI taxonomy): domain Eukaryota; phylum Euglenozoa; class Kinetoplastea; order Eubodonida; family Bodonidae; genus Bodo; species Bodo saltans. The sequence goes on along the minus strand of CYKH01002202.1, from coordinate 11,524 downwards.
AACTGTACGGTGTCCCTGCACTCAACGGCTTGAACCTCATGGACGCACATCCGATCGTGCATGACTGTGCAGATGCACGCATGGCGATGTGTGGCCAGAGTAGAAGACATACCAGCACCACCGGCAACGACAACGACGCCGAATGTTTGCTTGACATTTTTCGCCTGATCAACCTCTCCGATTTTTTCGGTTTTTGAACAAATTCCCAAAAGAAACAACCTCGCAGATGAGAGAGATGTGTATTCATGTCTCACACACGAAGAACGATACCAATGACAATTTCGTCAGGGCGTTTTCCACGACTGTGGTTCTTTGCGAATGGGAAGTATTTTTTTTTTGTTGGGTTTTTTGTACGTTTGTAGTTGGTCGTTCTTGCATTTCTCGAATAGTGAGCCCAAATCTTTATTGTCATCAGACTTCTTCACACGTTGAGCTTTGGCAGGCAACACCTGAGCCCTAACCTAGGGAGGGTAATTTCTCGTTGGCGAGAAGGCGGCACGACGACAGCCTGCGACGCGTACTGCGACGGGGAAACACTCAGAAAAAACGGTTCATGTGTTTTCTTTTTCGTGAATCAGAAAGGAAATACACTTCCATCAGAAGCGCAAACCCTCCAACCATTGTGTGACCCAAAATCATTTGTACACGTGCACTGCTATCGTGAAACCAATGCGTCGATCGCGAGATTGTCCCGCTCTCTTTCAGGTTATCCAGCATTGCCAAAAGTAACTCTACACGCAAAATCACACACGATCTATTCGTTCCGTTTAGACTGCTGGAAAAGAGCCTTCAAGTCCCACATTGTGCCGAGAAATTGCGCTTGAATTCTGAATTTTGATCGTGCGAATATTCAGAAGAGTTTCGACTTCCAAATCGGCAGGCACACTGTTTGTGTCTTCTTCAAAGGGGGTAGAGGTTGAAGCTCTGCGGCGTCTACAAAAAAATAATATGGAAGAGCTTCTCTATTCTTTTTTGTTTGTTTGTTTGTTTGTTTGTTTTTTGATTTTTTTCGTTTTGCTTTGTAGTTGAGGTGTAGAGATCTCCCAATCCTCACGATTATGCGCTCAGATCCGGGGCCGCAGGTGGCATGGGTTTCTGAAGGAACACCAGCATGTCCACCCACATAGAGGGGGGAAAGCGGCGATCGCAGTGAAAGTGAGCAAGGCCAGGAGTCATGGACTTGATCACGCGGGCAAGGCGCTCTTTCTCGGCGACAGTCTTGCTCGGGGGTGCCGCAGGTGCCGACACAGGAACTGGTGCAGTCGTAGAAACGGGTGCGCTTGTTTTCCCCGATGGGTGACCTGGGCTTGGGATTCGGCAATCATCCTGATCATCATCTTCTTCCATCATCTCTACCCAAGACTTCTTCGGGAGACTCACTTGGGTTGCTTTCGTTGGGGTGGGAACACCCTTCTTCGTCGCTTCCGAAGATGATGATGCCGCTAGACGAGGGGGGATGGCGTCGTACTCCTCTTGCAGGAACGACTCTAGTGCGCTCAAGTCCATCTCACGCGCAGCAATCACCTTGTTTCTGTCGTCACGATGAATGATAGACAGCAGCGTTGGGAATAAAATGTGTCGAGCCTGTGCGAAGTACTGCATAGGCAACGACGAGAGAATCAACGCAAGCAACGGACGCTCTTTGCCCCAGGAGAACAACTCTTGGGAAGAGGCATCGCCGAGGGTCATGTAACCAACCAGCAGAAGGAGCTCGTGAAGCGCCGCTCGGACGAAGGAGCCGCCACCGTGCTGTTTGGCGGATGCTGGTGGCGTGGCGTCGCTGACGCAGTCGTTGGGAAGAGGAATTCGGGGCATCGACGGAAGGGTCACACCGAACTGCAACGCCTCGTTAAAGCTACGCAAGCACGCTGACCCCTCCAGAGCGGCAGCGTCCAGTGGTGCCGCAGGCGGGAGATGTTCTAATGTTTCATCGTGCGTGGCAACATACTGGAAGAAGCTTGATACGATGTGGAACAGCTCGTTTCGTGTGGCACCAGCACCAGGAGCTAACAAACTACTCGAGGCAACAAGGAGCGGACTTGTACCGCCGGACTTGCCCAGCCTTCCGGGTGCTGTCGCGATACTGCTGTTGGGGAGGGCGCCGAAGTACGGCCCACCGCTGGACGTAGCAGTGGAAGCACCGCCACGCAAGAAGTCCTGGATCGAGTCCAGCTTCCACCGAGAAATGGCGCCTAAGATGCGCAACGCGGTGAAGATGACGCACGACGTTGCCGAGGACAAAGTGTGTTTCTCCTTAAGCGGTTGGCCACCAGGCGTAAGAATGTTTTGAAGAAGCGTAAAGAGCGACGTGATTGCAGTGGCCACCCAAATGCCAACCGCAGGAGACTCCGACTTCTTTTTTGTGAGGAACAGCACGTGGTAGTAAAGAACCAGCAGCGCGTACTGAAGGCAAGGCATGTCTTCTTCGTCCATGCACGTGGAGGCCACAGCAAAGCAAAATTTATCGAGGCCAATGGACTCCAAGTACGTCAAAATTTGATCGCGAACGGACTAGTCAAACTAGCGACACAAGACGACACGGTGACGTCGAGGGCACAGTCTCTGTTGCGTTCGTTGCGTGTCTGAATGGTAACTATTTTCCCACCTGAGAGGCACGGAGTGGTTGTGCTTCTTGAGCAACTTGATCTCCTCGTGCACACCGACGATGAGCGTAGCGAGATGACCTGCACGGACAAAGAATTTAATATGCGTGTGGCCTTCCTTGGCGTCGGATGGCATCAGACGTCAGTTTCAAGATTTGGAAATCGTGACCCTTGCGGGCCTCCATGAAGACCTTGAGCAGAACATCAAAGACATTCGAGTGGCGAACGAATTCGTGGTCAAGGTCGGCCAGATCAGACAAGGCAATAATGTCATTCAACGCTCCGCGGCACGCAACGAGAGATGCTGGGTTGAGGCGGCCGACGAGAGGACGGAGGCGGCTCTTGTTCGTATCCTTTGCAGACAAGGCGCTTTCTTTTTGATAGTTGTCGAGGAACGTCTTTGCTTGACGGTTCCATGATGTGACCGACTTCGCGATACGCTGGCTAACCGCCTCCTCCTCCGCAGACGACAGAGGCAGCAATGCTTCTGAGAACGTTGGTTTCGAGTTGGTGAAGGACGCAGCAGGATCGGATCCACCGTCATTGTGGTCGCGACGTTCTTTTGCATCTTTGAGCTTTTGCTCCGTCTTTTCTAGCTTCTGCTTTTGCTTCTCTCGCTGCTCTTCGCGAATAATAGCGCTGTGTTGCAGACGTTCTTCTGAGCGAGCTTTTCGCGCTTCAGCATCTGCTTGGGCACTTTGCAGTTGAGCCTGCACTTTCTTTTCGCGCTCTTCAATTTTCTGAAGCTTGTTCTCGTTCTCAAGCCGCTTCTGTTCCTCGAGGCGCTTGAGGTTCTCGGATCTTTGATTGTCACGTTGCTGTTGACGTTCAGCACGCTGCTGACTCAAATCACGCTGGCGTGCCCCCACCACAGCTGCCTGGGCATCGTTGCGCTCTTTCTGTTGGCGACCGGCCTCTTCACGGCGCTGATCGGCTGAAGGACCCTCAGCCTCACATAAACAACACCTCGTCCACACGCGCATTGCTCTTCTGAGCACGCTCCTTGACTTGTGTCTTGGTCTCCTCTTGGCGGCGTTGGGCACCCTCTAGGCGATCTTTAGACTCTGTCTTGGACTTCTCTGTTGCTGATTCTCGGCGCTGCTTTGCAAGAAGCTGGCGCTCAGACGCTTCATCGATCTTCTTGACCTTCTCGTCAATGAGCTCCTTGCGACGCTCTTCGGCTTGGCGTTGGCGCTCCGAGCTGCGAACGGCCGAGCCATCGCGAGCCTCCACAATCTTCTCGCTGCTCATCTCGGCAGCTCGCTTCTCTAAGTCCTGTTGGACGCCATTCGCAGAAGATGTGCGGCGCGTTGCTTTGGCAGGTGACACCGCAGAGCGATTCTGGAGGGCGGAGATGTAGCTGCGTCCCGTAGAGGGTGCAAGCGGAGGAGGCGCAGTTGTTGGTGGCGACGCGCCATCATTCTGACTGGGAAGTGCGGGTGGCGGCGGCGTCTGGGCTCCCGCTTCATGCGGGGCTGACTGGGAAGTGCGGGTGGCGGCGGCGTCTGGGCTCCCGCTTCATGCGGGGGCTCATCACGGCGGGCCAAGGGCAGAACGTTCTGACTGGGAAGTGCGGGTGGCGGCGGCGTCTGGGCTCCCGCTTCATGCGGGGGCTCATCGCGGCGGGCCAAGGGCAGAACGTTGCTCTGGAGGCGACGCAGAGTTGCACGGCTTTCCATCTTCGTGGTCTTGAAGCCACGAAGGGCATCTTCAGTCAGTGCGATAAAGTCATCAACGTACGTCAAGTTCACCGGGTTATGCAACGCATTCACGATATCATGAATGAGGGACTTGTAACGCACCATCAAGTGCCGGGCGTTGGTGCTCGTTGTTGTGCCAGACGCACCACCACCTGCGCCGGTGGTGTCCTTCTGTGGTGTCCCGTGGGGGATGGGGTTCGCAGCGGCGGCAGTCGCAGCGGTGGTCTCTACATTCCCGCCGCCGCCACCACTGCGGTTGGATCGCCCGAGGCTGTCCTCGGCTGGATCTGGGGTGCAGCATCGGCGTTGGGAATCATCGTTAGGGTCAGAGTGAAGGGTTGCCCCAACACCAGCGTGTCGCTTAGGCGCCATATAAAAAACTATGTCTTACTCTTGATACGAAATATTTGACAGCGAGGCTTGTCTCAACCTCCGCCTTCAATATATTTGTCTCCAAAAAATAAAAGAAACAAATTTGAGAGGAACTGATGAAAAAGAACACACACAATCTCATAGAGACGACTTGCACGACATATCGGCACACGCTTGCGTGAATGCACTGTGAAATATGGGGGGACTGATTGCTTTCGTCTCTCAGCGGCCGCCTCTCTCACTCATGAGTGATCGGGAAGACACACAACGCGTAGCGAGAGAGTGTTTTAAAGCTTAAGGGCAGCCTTGAGTTCACCCTCCTCGTCCATTTGGAGTAAGATATCACATCCACCGAGGAGTTCGCCCTCCACGTACACCTGTGGGAACGTCGGCCAGTTGGAGAACACCTTCAACCTCTGGCACATCTCATCGTCAGACATAATATCCACGTAGGAGTACGGCGCTTGGTACTTCTCCAGCAAGTCCACCACCTTCCGCGTGAATCCACAACGAGGGCGAGAGGGAGTGCCAGTGATGAAGAGAACAAGTTTATCCCGCTTGATGAGGCTGGTGATGTAGTCATCTAGCGTCGCAAACTTGGAGCGGTCATCGTTGCCGTGGCCGAATAGAGAGCGCAGGTTGAGCTCGATGGCAGGGATCTTTGCACGTGCAACATCAGCGACGCGCTCCACGCCGCCGGCAGACTTCTTGCGGTAAAACGCCACAAATGGAACAGTTTCAACTTCTTCAGATTCGCATACCTCTGGCAACGCGTCGGCATCAACGTAGGCGAACGCAATCCCGCAGTCTCGGTACTTAGGAATCGCGGCAGACTCCAAGTACTCGTTAAGTTCGACGCAAGGAGGGCACCAAGATGCACCAACGTGAACCACAACACCTGAGGACGACGATCCATCAATCAACGCACGGAATGCGGCAACATCAGCAATTCTCTGCATTATCTCCTCAAAAGTTTAATGAAGTTTTTTTTTTTATGGGAAAAATAAAACACTGTAATAATTTAAAGAGGATCCGCATACAATTGATTCCAACACAGCACAGAAGGAACTTGGATAGCACACATAGCAGGTCACATACACAACTTTCCTGAAAACATCTCTTCGTACAGCAACATTTTATAGAAAGTGCACAAAACGAAAGCAATCGACACTAAATTGCGACACGTTTCACTTGGCAAAATCTGTCTGATGCATTTGTTTTCTTTTTGATCAATTGGTAATCTCTTTTTGTGACAATTTTTGTCTTTTGTTTTTTTTTTTGAAAAGGACGCCTTTTCTTTTTTTTTCCCCCGATGGATTTCTCGTTGCTGTTGTTCACTCCACAAAGCGCAGCTACCACATCAATCAAATAGGTTTCACCCGCGAGCGCAAAATAACGTAGAAAACAACGCAAAGGTTAAACGTCTCAGCACACTACGTAAAACAAAGAACAACAAAAAAAGACCAGAAGAGCGTGTGCACCAACGCGTGAACCATCGGGGCACGATACTTCCGTCCAATTTATTGTGTCAATTACGCGCTGCGCTACGAAGGACATCAAACCTTCACGCATCAGCAAATTGCAACATCACACAGCAAACACAACAAACATAGTGCCACTTTAAAAAGCGCACCACATGCGATAAAACGGGGAAATGTTTAAAAGCACTTGTTGTGCACGATCGTAGCGCCGGACTCCTCGTACTCGTGCTTCTTGATCCACATGGTCTGGAAGGTCGTGAGGGACGACAGAATCGATCCACCAATCCAGACGGAGTACTTGCGCTCCGGGGGAGCAACAACCTTTGGCTTGATCGAGGACGGGGCCAAGTTGCCGATGTCCTTGCCCAGACGCTCGGGCAGGTTCTTGAACATGGTCGTACCGCCAGACAGAACGATGTTCTGGTACAGGTCGCGGCGGACATCGATATCGCACTTGTTGATCGAGTTGTACGTCATCTCGTGGAAGCCGGGGGCCTCAAGGCCGATCAGCGACGGCTTGAACAGGGCCTCGGGGCAGCGGAAGCGCTGGGTGCGCACCATCATCGACGAGCCATCGGGCAGCTGGAACTCCTCCTCGCTGCCGGACTTGGCGCTATTGGTCATCTCCTCCTCGAAGTCAAGCGCAACGTAGCAGAGCTGCTCCTTGATGCTGCGCACAATTTCCTTCTCGGCGGTGGTGGTGAACGTGTAGCCGTCCTCCATCAGCAGCTTCATCATGTACTCGGTCAGGTCGCGACCGGCCATATCCACACGCATGATAGCGTGGGGCAGGGAGTAGCCCTCGTAGATGGGCACGGTGTGGGTCACACCATCTCCGGCATCGAGGACGATACCGGTCGTGCGGCCAGAGGAGTACAGCGAGAGCACGGCCTGGATACCGACGTACATGGAGGGAACGTTGAAGGTCTCGAACATGATCTGGGTCATCTTCTCGCGGTTCTGCTTGGGGTTCATGGGCGCCTCGGTCAGCATCACGTTGTGCGACTCGGGGTTCACGCGCAGCTCGTTGTAGAAGGTGTGGTGCCAGATCTTCTCCATATCGTCCCAGTTGGTGACGATACCGTGCTCAATGGGGTACTTCAGGGTCAGCACACCACGGCGGGCCTGGGCCTCATCACCAACGAACAGCTTCTTGTTCGAGCCTCCCATCATCGCCTGCTCGTTCTTCGGGCGGCCAACGATCGAGGGGAACACGTGGCGTGGCGCATCGTCACCGGAGAAACCAGCCTTCACCATACCGGATCCGTTGTCGCACACGATAGAAGTTTGCTCGTCCTCAGCCATGTTTTTGTTTCGTTAAGGGATGTCGCTACACTACAAAGCGTTGTTTTCAAAAAGGATAAATTAGTTAAGGTAAATGTTGTTTTTTTTGTTTCAGAGAACATGTTGTGCTCAAGAGCAAAAGTTGTTTGTGGTGAACTCGGCTGAGAAGAGACAATACAAAAAACACCGAAAGCTGTTTATTATGATCGGATTTGGTTATCGCAGCCATGGCTGACGATGCGCTCTCGCCGCTGCTGGGGGTGTCTGATGCCGTTGTTGGCTACTGATAATATGTTGCTCCGCCCGCGCGCCTCGAAGCGACGCAGTTGACGATGATGTTGGTTGGTGCAAAGGTTCATCATAGACCAAAGCACTCCGTACTCCACTATTGTGGAACGACCCCACGGTGAACATCGTCGACGGCTGCTCGTGCATCGATGATGACTTGGCAGCTGAATAGGATGTGATTGGCGTGGTGGTGGTCTGTGACCATCCACTACCACGAGGCGTTGTCGTGTTGTTGTTGTTGTTGTGTGCGTTGGGGAGTCCTGAGAGAGAATAGTCGGCGTCCGCTGCTGCTGCTCCTGAAAGAATGCCGCCGTTGTGGTGCAGCTGCAAACGACGACTAGCTTGTTCTTTGACAAGCTCTAGCTCCACCTGCGTGTCATGAAGGGCTTTCTTCATTGCAGCCCAGGGTGCCCGCATGGAGAGCATATCTTGCTGCAATCGCTGCCTCTCCGCCTCGTGTGCTTTTTGCTGCTGCTGCAACGCCAGTTGCGCTTCTTGCAGTTCTACGTGTGACGCGAGGAGGTCGGTTGTGAGACCGCGCATCTCTGTCGCTGATTGGGTAGCAGCCGTGTGCGCAAGTTGCTCCAGAGCAGTCTTATGCTGCGCATCTGAAGCACGAAGGGCATCTTTGCACTCGCGCAGCTCCTTCCTCGTGTCATCGAGTAGTGATGATTTCACTGCAATGTCGTCTCGCAGCATATCCGCAGCACGCCGCTGATCTTGGACAATGTTCCGTAGTGCCTGGAGTTCTCGGTGGTATCCTTGCTGCGCCATGTCCACATGCCTGTCAGTGTCGCTGCGCATACGCAGGAGTTCATTCTGCAGTTGCACAATCTGCACATCCCGCTCAACGATCTGGGCGTTGTGTATCGACTGTTGTTGTTGCTGCTGATGCTGCGCTGCAAGCTGCATGTCAACACTGCTGCGTGTCGTCGAGGTCCATTCAAGAGGAGACTCGAGAAGGGTCCTGCCCAGCATCAATTCTGCGATTTGATTTTGATGCCGTTGCGCGAGCGTAGGAGGCGGCAGTGCAGTGACAGGGGAGCGTGTTGTGCTGGACAAAACAATCGAGGAATCCACCTCGACGGCAGCTGCTGATGCTGATGCTGCCAGCATCTCACGGAAGTGGTCACGCTCGCTCCTCACAGCGTCACATTCCGCTAATAATCGCTGCAGTGCGTTGGTCGTGAGCAAAAACTGCACGAACATGATCTCCAAGCTGTCCGCCCATGATGATGCGATAAAGGCTCGATTGCGCTTCTCTGCGTCAAACAGGATGCCAACGATGGATTGCTGCAATATATTTCTGTCGCGGAGTAATCGTGCCCTTTCATCTTGTGAAATCTTCAAGTCTGACACGGCATCGTCCAGCATACTGCCAAGCTGATCGCAGGTGCTTTGAAGGCGTGCGGTGGCGTCGTCGTCGCTATTCTCCGATGACAATGCGCGGCGGTGTTGTTTGGAAGAGGAGGAGGAGAAGCACAACACCATACCACATTCACCGATGGCCCAAACCTCACATGCATCCGTGCCGTCGCGACCCGACGGACAAATTCGTAAAACACTTGCAACAGCATCGGGGTGAGGAAAGACCAGTGAGCGCAACGAACTTGAATCGTACACAGTTGTTTTCCCATCCCGTCCGCCGCTCCACACAAGAGGATGGTGCCGCTCGTTGTCATCATCATCATCATCACCATCATCGTTGCAGAATCCAGTGATTTGATACGGTTGCGCTGCTCGCTGGTGCTGACGAGATGAACCTGCCGTGGACACTCTCTCCTCATCTCCTCTCTCACCGTCATCGTCCTCGTCCACGGTGTTTGTGGAGGCTTCGTCTTCGTCGTCCACATAGCTCACTTTCCCGTGGCCATCGATGGCTCCCACGCACCCTCGGCTGCTGCCGCACCACACCGTCATCATCAACGCAGCGTCAGCATCATGTTGTTCTTGTTGTTGTTGGCTGTCAGCAAATGTGATGTGCAGTGCAGTCACAGTGCTTGCGGTTGGCTGCGCCCAGGTCCCTGGGAACACCACCGCGTACCACACGCACGCAATATCGGAAGGGCTCCTGCCGTGTGGGGACGATGGAGGCGACATCGACGCTTCTTCATCTCGGCTGCGGTAGGGTGACAATGAATAGTCGTCGCTCCCTTCAACGTTTCGATCGTGTCGCTGCTGCTGCTGCACAGGATGGAGCACTCTCACCATCGTGACACGCCCATCTTGGTAGCCTACCGCCGCGAAGTAGCACGGAGGAGTGGCGGCTGGTGGGCCAGGCGTGATGAATAGCGCGGTGCAGTCTGCAGCAGGCTGCGATGAATCTGCTGGGTTCAAGATATGCCGTAGCACCTCCCACGAGTAGCCATGAGGGGCATCGGTGTTGGAGGTGAGGCCCCATTCGAGCACCACACCTCCACGGCAACCACAGAAAAACGACAGTGGCGCTGAGAGGGAACGATTTTGGTCAGGAGTTGCTGCAGTGGTGGCGGCTGGTACAAAACTGACACATGTGGCAACGAGTCCCACTGCTGCGGGATCCACCAGTCTCTCACTCACCACCGCAAACGAATGCTTGTCGTTAGGGGTCGGCAGCAAACTCAACGTCCATAGACTGCCGACGTTATCGACGGCAAGCACCAGCGGCGTCCCTACAGAGGAGGTACCATCGTCGGAGAGAGAAGGAAACGTCGGGGGCATGCTCACAAGCTGCACGGCGTAAGGAAAGGACGACGCATGATGATGATGTGTTGTGGATCTGTTTGACGACGATGACGACAGCGGTTGTGTCGGTGCTGAGTTCCACCGGCTCGAAGCCGATCGCTTCTTCTCCGTCGGGTGGCTTTCAACAAAAAATACTCCTGGTGTCCGAGCAAGTTCGCTTTCCAACTGGTGATCATTGCCTCTCTTCGTTTCAGCCGATGCCGCCCTAGCATCTGTGACCGCCACCGAGCCATCTCCGTACGCGCACCACAACAACGTGAAATCCGCATCGACGTGTGGATCGACACCTGGCACTGTGGTGACAGCAGCGCAAGTGATACGAAGAAGAGGTGGTTGCTGCTGAGACTGAAGCCGAGCGTGGAGATCAAACGTTCGATAGATACGAGGCTCTCGACCACTAGCCATTGCAGTTGATGTCGCGCTCTTTAATTTCTTCTTTTTCTTTCTTCGCGTATTTTGTTTGTTTGTTTGCGGAAGCAATCGAAATACCAAGTAGTGCATTTTGACATAAATAGAAAACCGTGTCAATAAAATAAAATTTTGAGAAAGAAGCGAATTAATTTCGCAATGTTGCGACAAGCATCCTATTTCATCTCTCACACATGCATTTCTCCTCCTTCACCACTATCATCATCCTGCATCACCATCGACGTGTGGATCGACACCTGGCACTGTGGTGACAGCAGCGCAAGTGATACGAAGAAGAGGTGGTTGCTGCTGAGACTGAAGCCGAGCGTGGAGATCAAACGTTCGATAGATACGAGGCTCTCGACCACTAGCCATTGCAGTTGATGTCGCGCTCTTTAATTTCTTCTTTTTCTTTCTTCGCGTATTTTGTTTGTTTGTTTGCGGAAGCAATCGAAATACCAAGTAGTGCATTTTGACATAAATAGAAAACCGTGTCAATAAAATAAAATTTTGAGAAAGAAGCGAATTAATTTCGCAATGTTGCGACAAGCATCCTATTTCATCTCTCACACATGCATTTCTCCTCCTTCACCACTATCAAAAAAAAAAAATCCTCGTCCACGGTGTTTGTGGAGGCTTCGCCTTCGTCGTCCACATAGCTCAC
>CYKH01002201.1:0-22546 GCA_001460835.1 Bodo saltans | reverse complement strand
GGGTTCTTTTGTTTTGTTTTCCATTTTCTTCATGTTTTGGGTTTTGTTTGTTTTGTTTTTTTCTTCTGGTCGGGCGATTGCTTCCGTTCACTGATCACCTTCTAGAGCCACTCAGTGCGTGATCAATAATAATCTTCTTTTGTGTTTCTTTGTGACAGCTGCACACACACGATGCTGGCTGCGCAGAAGGGTTGTTGTTGTTGTGGTGAGCACATTGTGTTCCAGAATCAGGGGGCTCTAATCGCACTTGATCGAGCGGTAGATCTGGCGAACAAAAATCATCGACGCGAAGAATCCAACCGCGCCTAGCATGAGGAACAGTCCGTAGCAAAGCAAGCCCATGTAACCAAAGTAGAAGCTGAGCTGCAGCAAGCCGGTCATGTGCGACTCGTTCACCAAGAAGTACATGCTGTACAAGTACACAAAGAACGACGTTGCACCGCCACTAATCACCGAGAGCCACCACCATCTATGGTTTTCATGGCTCAGCTGAACGTATGTAAGCGCGATGGTGATGCACGCCGTCACCACGATCAGAATAATGAACACCAAGTACAAAATTCCAAACGGGGCAAAGTTACGATGCCCCCAAATGCTAATGAATACATAATAGAGCTCGATGTAGATGGCAGTGAAGGGCAAGAAGCCTGCTACGAGCACGTGGGCAAGTGATCCGCGGTACCACGGGGCGGTAGGGATCTCACGTGCAGCAAACTTCGTGCGGGTGGGGGCATCGAAGTCGGAGGTGTAGTGCTTTCCTGCAAGGGCACCAGCAAGCGTCAATGGGAACGTCACCAAGAAGTACAAGGCAAACAGCCCAACGATGGTCCCAAAGGGAAGTGCAGCGGTGGAACCGTAGGCGATGGCGACGGTGTTCAAGTACGCCCAAATCATGAACGCAGGGCCAGTCACCAATGTGACAGTGAGCAACACGTTGTGCACCCAGTCTTTCCCCTCCATCTTCTTGTACAGGCTGCCACTGACGTAGCCAGCAATCACTGCCGTGAGTGCGTAGACAACAATCACAGTGGCGTACATCGTACCACGACCGTGGGGGTAGAACACGCCGACCACCGCCAACGTCAGCATGCACACGAAGATCAGCATCACCTGCGTACCGCATCCCACAATGGATGCGAACAGAGCCTTCATTGGAGGAAAACGGAACACGTCAGCGTGCAGCCGCTTCCACCCCGTCTCCTCGACGTCAGCCTCCTCCTCCAAAATGGAGTACCGTTGATAGTCCTTGTTCAGGATTCGAAGCACAATATACACAAGGAACGCGGTGAGGAGGACTACGAGGACGAACGAGTTCACAATCGAGAACCACTGAATCTCCACCTCGCCCTCATCGTGCTCCGCCTCGTTATTGGCGGTGCGGTCCTCGAAGGTCACCTCCGTGTCGGTCCACTTCACTGTGTACGCGAAGCTGACGTCCAGAGAGGTGTCTCCGTCCTTGAGCAACACCTTCGTGGACTCCTCAGGCGTGACGTGCGCCTCGATCACGCGATCGCGGTTCTTGGAAATCTTGAAGTGCAGCGTGGTGTACAGGTACAGATCACCGCTCTTGGTATCCTGAGTGCCAACATACCCGCGGAGCTGGATTTCATCAAGATACATCGTGTAATGATATTGATGTGCAACTGCGTAGCGGAACTCTGTGATCTCTGTTGCAGTGAGCTTCTTCGTGCAAAGTGTTTCTCGTTGAACATCCACGTCGTAGCGAATGTCGTAATTGGAGTAAATCTTTCGGCTGCCCCCAAGGACTTCGCCAAGGGTTTGCACCTTGTGCTTCTCATCCTCAGGTTTGCAGAAGGCCAGTGCGTAGTAACGGTATGATTCTGACGGGTTATCTTCAGGAATGACATTGTCCACGAAAAGTGGCATCGCCTCTTGCTTGTCGTACCTCTGATCATCGTGAGCACAGACGACACCTACGGACAGCACCAGGGCAACGCCCAACAGCAGAATGGTTGACATTCGACTGCTTTGGAGAATCTTCATCTCTTTACACAAACTTTCTAGAAAAAAAGTTTCACTTGCAACGAGAAAAAAAAAAAAAACGTGTGCTGTTAACGTAGTTGTTAACGTAGTTGTGCTTGTGTGCACGATGAGCCACAGATAAGAAAAGGCTTTGTGTTGACAAGAATGAAAAAGCAAACTGTGTGTGAATTAACTACTACGCCAACAGCAATATTGTATCCATATATCCCCTCCTCATCAGCCAAGTTGGCCGTTCATGGCACGGAACACAGCGTACGTGAACCCAAAAGGAACACTCGTCTTAAACATCGTCCTCACCGAGCCGTGCAAGAAGAATGAAATGCCTTGTGTCTTGAGCATTGCTGGAGCCACCGCGGCAGCCTCACGGAATATGGCCGTTTCTCCAGCGACCCACGCTTGGGCCGTGTGGACTCCGCCCGAACGCTCCGTGGCATGCAATGCAGATCGGCAAACATTTCGGATGGGGCATGTGAGGAACGCAAGAAACGAATGAGCACGGAACGCGACCCACCAGTCACCAACAAACGAGCCACCACCGCCTCCGCCATCAACAGAAAGCAGCCCTCCCATGCCGCGTCCTCCGCGCGAATGATGACTTTGATGCCTCCTGTTATCGTAGCGCGATGACAGCGCCACCAGAGCAGCCCCGTGCCAGCTCATCGACACCAACGCCGTCATGATGAGCCCAGGGAACCAGCTCCACACACCACTGCTCCTGGTGGAGGTGCGAATACACTCAATCATGCTGGTGTAGACTGCGTCCCCGTTACGCTTCTGCTGACGCATTCGAACAGAAAACATCCGCATCGATGTCTTCCACGCTGAGTGCAACACGCCACCCACCACGGCACCACCCGCACCCCCACCAGCAATATCGTAGCCAGTGTACAACACGACTGGGCCGGACGCCAACAATGCCAAGTGCCCAGGGTTTTCAATGAATCCTTGATACCGGGCAAGGGCAAAGGATGCCGGGGGCACGTGAGGGGGCCACGTCCATGACTTCACCAAGTCTCGATATGGGTACAACGCGAATGTTGCTAGCACACTTGAGGCGGAAACCTTCGCTGTGGTTTCGAGTGGGTTGTGACTTTGTGACGAGAACATGTTTCTTTTTCTTTTTTTCAGACTCGGGAGCAGCAAAGTAGGGAAAAAAAGACGCTTTCAAACAACAAATTTTATGACCGGGGGAAAAGTGGGGGTACAAACAACGGGAATGAATTTGGATTCTACACAAACAACAAATCGTCGAGAGTTTGGCTCTTCGCTGTTTTTTTTTTTTTTTTACTTTTGCTACATCGGAAAAGCGAGTTGGGTAGTGGAGCATCTGAAGCTACCAGGGTCCTCAAGGAACTCTGCCAAGAACGCATCCACTGCATCCGCCTGCATCACAAGACGCAGCGTATCTCGCGCCCTCAACGGACAGATGCTTCGCAACACAATACGACGCTCGCCAGGGCAGCACATGGCAGGGTCCGCTGGGTCCACCGCAACGTTGCCACCGTTGTCTCGCTGGCTGCGCAGGTCCATGCTCCACTGAGATGCTTGCATCATGTTGCCCAACACAATATCGTCATGGAACAAGTGTCCATCTTGCTGCTGCTCCCCCTCCACTGGTGTGGGATCCGTCGAGCGAGGCTCTCCTCCCCCTGCTGCAGCACCCTCGGTGTCGTCGTCCGAGTCGCTGTCGTCGCTGCTCGAGGACCTTGAGCCTTGGGACGACAAGGAAAGGAGGCCACGGCTTGACCGCAGGTCAGCCATCGAGCCCACCATCGATAGTGACCTGCTTTGCGGAGCTGCAGCGAATCTAGATTGAACATGAAAGTGATGATGATGATGATGGTGGTGCGGTGGTGGCGTTGGTGCTGCAACTGCGAGTGCAACACTGTTGCCGGTGCCAATGCGTTGCTGCTGAAGTTTGTTGATCTGGCTGTTACTGTTGGACATGGATGTGGAGGCGGTAGCAGCAGCATCTAAGCCACAATCATGCGACGACGCACCTCGCTGCCAGTCTGTGACCAGCGACAGTGTGCGGCTTAGCACCACAACACCAACTTGAAAATTTCTCGACACTGCAATCCACGAGTCCAGCAGGTGACGAGGGACGTGAGGACCAACCGCCGCTGCTGGGCCACATAAGGGCACAATGCAATGCGAGGTAAGACACATATCCCACAGCATCTCTGTAAAGACGGGGTGCTCAAGGAATGAGAGAAGTCTACCGATCGTCCAAATGTTGGGCTCTTCTTTCAGTGTAAGATGCTGCAGCACTGACATCGTGCCGGTGGTTTGGGTGCTGATCATTGGATTTGCAGCGGACACACTGTCGGCATCGTCTTCCAGCGTCCATACCGCCGAGACGCGTCGATGATTCTGGAATGGAGACATGGGGGTGGGGGAGGCGTAGAAAATGGAGTTCGGGCCACTGCCGTTGCCACGAGGGGAGGGCGGGCCGCTCGGCTGTGGACCGCTGATCGACGCACTCGCTGTGCACGCAGCGGTCACTGCAACCGCTGCGTCACTGCAGCGCAAACGGATGACGCTCGAGGCGCTGTGCACGAATACCCACAGGTGATGAAGAGCGTCAGAGGAGCTTGAATCCTTCACCTTCGCCGCTCCGCCACCAGCAGCATGTTGTTGGGCCTTTGAGCCGCGGCGAGCACTACTGTTCGGAAAGCTTGGAGCTATCGGGGCCAGAAGGGAATCTCGTTTGATCTGTGCTTGTGGAACAACGGCACTTGGAACAGCCGGCAATGTGGTTGAAATCGTCCCGTGAGAGCTTCGCTCGACCGAAGTGAATGGAATGCCAAGTCGTCGGAAAAGCTCTTCGGCAATCGCGAGGCTGTGAGGGTCCCGCTTGTCCGCAGCGCTACGGTCGCCGGCATGCGTCACCCCACGTGCCTCGCAGGCCTCTATCGCAGCACGCAGGACATTAGATTTCCTGAGTTGGTGCTCCTTGGTGTGGAGACCACCTCGTTGTTGACGTTGGACACGTTGTGCGCCGTCCCAAGCAACTGTTGCCGGGAAGAACAACGACAACAGAGTTGTAAGGCATCGCACAAACACAGCAGACGCAGTGCGGACATGAGTTGGTGCTTCACGCAGCTCGCCCTCGGTGATCTCATGATACGCTCGTTTGATGGACGTGCGCAGGGACGCCACAACGTCGGCTGAGCCGCGAACTGTGGTGGAACTGCGGCGCGCTGCTTGAAATCGAGCTGAGAACATCGCCTGGCCTTTGCTTTGTCGAGGTCTGTGCGGTGACGGTGCTTGACTCGATAGTTCCGACGTCACGGATCCTCGCTGACCTCCATTATGAGAAAGCTGTGGTGAGAACGTTGGTGTTGGGCTGTTCGCACCGAAGGGAAGGCTCGCCTCCTTCACCGTCGATGCGGTGCTGCTTGGAGGGTGCGGCTGAATTGTAATACCCCCACCAGCAGCGGCCTGCTGCTCGTACGCTAACGACCAACGACGAGGAAGCGAGTCTTCCATGTTGGGGGCAAACGCAACGGACTGAGTGGCACCGAACTCCTCACTGCTCTCTCGCTGTGGTCGCGGCCCGCTGTTGTTGCTGTTGCTGCTGTTGTGGCTTAGATTCGCAGCGTTGTTGTTGTTTTGGCTGCCGCCACCACCACCGCCGCCAGAAACAGGCGACGTGGAGGACGCGACCTCCTCTGTAGGTGAGGTGGTAAACACAACATCGCTGACTCGACGGCGGGGAGAGGACGACCCTAGTAGTGGGCTGGCGTCAACACCTTGTTTGGCCGCTGCCTCCATTGCCGCCATTTTATTGTTCGCCCACCGCAACGCTCCGTCTGTCGACGCGAAGAAATCATTGCTGCTGGCAAGAGTTTGCACCGGTCGCCACGTGCTATTCTCACGGGCCTCGCACTCAAGTTCATGGTAGGCGACGAATGCCTTGATGCGGCACACCTCGCTGCAGTACATCTCACTGCATCCACTTCCCTCGCATGGCACAGGAACACGGCATGGGTAGTGATCTCGAACGCGCTTCTCCAACCCTGGATGAACAAGCCGTGCTGCACTAAGGACGTCGCATTTAGGGGCGAGCAGCCAGCCGCAGTACCCACATCCCAAACGTGTGCTCTTGATCTTCTGACGAACCTCTGCCGGCAGCACCGCCGTGAGAGGCAAGAGGATCGGCGACACGTCAATCAGCACCCGTTCTCCGTTTGCTTCCGCCACCATCGAGTCGGTGATGAATCTGCCACTGGGGATGCTGCCGCTGCCAGACAGCGGGTTGCCGCGTGTGCTGTAGCCTCCGTGTTCGGCACTTGTGACAAACGATGAGGCAAAATCTCTCATTGCAATACATCGCAACGTTTTGTGCGGAAATAATCGGAACGCAGCGGGAAGACCAGGAGCACCGTTCGCGACGACAGCCCCGTGGTTATGTTGGTGAGGGGGCCCGTGCTGCTGCCACGTATCCTCGATTGTGTGGAGGGACAGCGCCGTACGATCTGTGACAGTAAGACAGATTTTGTTGATCACTTGGGATTGTAAGCGAATCGAGCGCAGAATTTCGTCTGGGCTGATGGGAATAATGCTCAGTCCGCGCTGGCTGCGCAACGCGCTTCGCATAAACATCGATGCTCTCACTGCGGTGACAAGGGAGCGCAACTCTGGGGAGAGTGCCGCGAGAGATGAGCTAGCGACGTTGACGACAAGCATCGCGTCGTCTAATCGGTCTTGAGCGAACAACGCCTTAACAGCAACGTGAAAGCTCTCGGGACACAGAGGGTCCAGTGTCAATGCCGTGCTTGCTGCCGACAAAGCCTCATCGAAGCGACGGAGAGAGCAGAGAAGCTGACCGCGGAACGTGTGCAGGATCGCAAGCTCTGGTCGAAGCCTTGACGCATACGTGGTGCTCGTATCACGCAACACGCTCGGATCCTCACCACATATGAGAAGAAATGATTGGAACAAGCGGGCAGCGGCTGCAGCTTCGGTGGGATCTGCCACTAGCTCCCCCAAGTGCGTCGTTGCAATTCGCTCGCCCGCTTGCTCTAAAATGACGACCACAGACGCATAGTCTCGGCCGCCCATGAGTCGCTGCACCAATGGAAGAACACCGATCTGACGCAAGAGATACTCGAGCACTGTTGACACTCGATGACTGGGGACCGTGTGCTGCAACGTCATGGCATCAATGATCGTAGATGAGGACGAACAGAACATCGGCGGGTTCATGATGGGTGGAAGTGGCGGTGTTGTTTGCCCTCCCGTGACGGTGCTGTGCGTGCGCTGATGACGTGAGCTTGACGAAGAATCGTCCTCCTCCTCGTTGGTATCTATCGGCAATAGCGGAGGAGGAGTGGAGGCACTGCGAATATTCATTTTAATGGCACTGCCGCCTAACGGAGATGATAAATCGGTGGGAGAAAACGATTCCGATTCCACGACCTTCCCAACCGACGGAGGAGGGACACGGGCAGATGATGTGGGAGGAGGTGGTGACGGTGCTGGGGCCATCGTATGGACATGGTGGAGGGCCGCATCGTTTACGCTGTCGAATTCACTGATCGTTCTCGGACCGTGGCCGTTACCTCCCCCAAGTGAAGATGCGCTGCTATGGGCGCGCGACGTGCGAGGAGAGGTGTCATCCGCGCCAACGTTAGTTGGACCGATACCTCCTCGTCCTCCTCGGCGCAGCACTACGGCATGAACGGAACGTACGACTACTTGCCGAGGATTTGGACATCGCATCACCTCGCACACAACACGATGGGATGAAATCGAGGCGGCCATGGGGGCACCGCAGCCTCCCACATGCACCTGAGTACAATCCTCACTATCGCCAACTTGCGGTTCATTGATAACGACTCTGGAACCGATTGTAATCTTTGGGCGCCAGACCATCGGACGTCGCGACTCGGCGTTGGACGACGTCGCCATGTACGACGAGCCTTGAAGCCCGATATGAAGTTGGCCTGGAGACGGGACAGCTCGCTGAGGGTTACTATGCTGTGGAGGGACGGAGTAGCCGTTGGCGTCGTCTCCATTGCTTACTGTCAGTGATGGTACGAGCATCGACGGCAGTGGTGGCGTTTCTAGCATTTGAGTACAGATCGGGAGTAACTACTACCACTAATCGTTTCAGGGACTCTTTGAGAATTTAAGGGGAAAAAAATCAACAGGAAAGTTGGTTGAATGCCTGGCCGCACCTTTCGTTTCCCAAGCGTAAAATGAACTTGTGACCGTTGTTCTCGTCAATTGTCCGCCAGACCAAAGATTGCTTCATGCAGCGCGCGTGCCAAACCCCTCATCCTCTTCCGCACGCACACACATGTTTGTTGTTGCGAGGTAACAGATGAACAATTTTGGTATACGAACCCGCATCGTCTTTGTCATATTTTTTCGGCGCAAATACAGCATTCAATACTTCTAACAAAAATAAAACAGGAAGAGAGGGAGCTGTGGTGGTGGATCAAGGCCCCCCTCTTGTACAACAAGAAGAACAAGGGAAAGGGGGAAAGTGGGGTGGAGGGAGAGTGCGAAGAAAATGACGATCATGCTTTGGTTGTTTCGAAAAAAAAAACGGAGCTTTGGATTTGCAGCTGGAAAAGATGTTGCGAACAAGTGTGCTACACCCTCAACGAAAGCACCTTCCTCTCAGCAGATCCTCAGTGTGACCGAAAGCACTTTCGCCTTTCTTGAATTTGGGAGCAACTCTATTCTTCATGTGTCCTACGGCACGCTCCTTTCTTTTCTTTTCTTTTTTCTCTTGCTTGAGTTTTTTGAGTTTTTTTTTGTTTGTTTGTTTGTTTGTTTGTTTGTTTGCTTCATTTGATTTGTTTCCGTTTCAAACTTCTCAATTTATTTTCCTTCTTTTTGTTTCGTTTGGGCTGTCTCAGGATGATCATTCAACAATGTCCTTGAAATTCCAAAGTTTGATCGAATCATCTAGCGACGACGTGAGCAGCTGATCTTTGCACATGGCAAGATGATAGACGGTGTTCCTGTGTCCCTGAATGGTTTCTAACTTCTTTCCAGTGGCCACCTCCCAGACCATCACCATCCAATCCCGTGCGCAGCTAATCAAATATTTATCGTCTGTTGTGAAGATGGCGTGGTGGATGGGCGTCATGTGCCCAGTCATTGTGCGCACACAAGACGTGCTAGCCACATCCCACAGCTTAATCTCGTGATCCATTGAGGCGCTGACGATGAACTTGTCTGTGTGAGAGAATTGAACACTCCAAACTGTGCCGGTGTGGCCGATAAAATTCTTGACTTCGCGGCCCTCGCGCCAGTCCCAAATCTTGACGAGGCGGTCATCAGAGCCAGATGCCACAAACCTACCGGCGTCAGTGTTCGAAAAGCAGCAAGAAAAGACGGCCAAATCGTGCCCCTTAAGCGTTGCCTGTCTCGTCCCAGAGTCGGCGTTCCACACGCGTACGGTACGATCGCACGATCCTGAAACAATGTAAGCACCTGTGGCGTTGTATTGAACACAGTACACCTTGTCGTCGTGGCCTTTCAGGCTGAGTGTCTTGGCACCAGTGCTGACGTTCCAAACTTTGATGCTGCAGTCATCAGCGGATGACACGATGTACGTGCCGTTGGGGGAAAAGTCGCAGCTAAGGACAAAGCCATTGTGTCCGCCTCGCATCGTCGTGCACGTACCAGTAGCTGTGTTCCACACACGCACGCTCCGATCACGGCTGGCTGTGCAGAACTTATCCCCTGTGGGAGAGAACGCACAGCAGTACACAGCTGCGGAGTGGCCAGTAAATGTGCGTGTTTCCTCAATGCTAACAACGCCTGAGCTGCAAAATTTTGTGACCCTCTGCACCGGAGGTGGTGCGGCCACGATACCAGTGGCCCCCTGTGCCGGTGCGGCGGCTGCGGCGGGTGTGGCGAATTCGGTGAGCTTGTCGTCTGCAACGACGCGTCGGGTTTCGGGCAGCGAGCAAATTAATCGGAGCTTACGACCATCCGAGAGAGAGTCAAAGAACATCTGGAGGACTTCCCCATCGTCAATCTCAACCTTGTCCTCCCCTTCGAAGAATGACAAGACGGTCTTGTGGCCAATTTTCTTCTCCACCATGGCAGCAAAATCCTCAAAAGAAATATTGCGCTGGGGGTAAATGATACGTTGAGTGGTTGTGCCCTCTTCTTGGCAGTACACAGTAATTTTTGGACCGCTGTCGAAGTTGGAAGCGGACGCTTGAGACTGTGACGCCAAGAGGTCGTTCGACGACTGAGGACGTTGGGCGGGTGGCGGCGTGGAGGGTGTGGGGTCCTCGTGGACGGTGGTGGCTTTGACATTCTTCGCAGCATTGACAGCAGCGGCGGGAGTGCCCGAAGACAGCACAGAGTTAATAAATTCGTTGATGACGTCCTTCTCCTTGGAGCTCATGGCGTAAATTTCATCGATGGCGCTGGGTGTCTGCTGGTGGTGCACCACTTGCGGAGGTGCTGATGTTGATGTGGTTAAATGACTGGAGGAGGCATGGTGGTGCAAGGCCGCGCTCGTTTCTTGCGAGACTTGCTGGTGTCTCGCCGCGCGCTTGGCTTCCTCTTTGGCAGCCTTTGCCTTGCGAGCCTCCTCAAGCAGCGCCAAAATTTGGACATCCGAGTTTTTCGTCTCAGGGATGTTTTCTCGATAAGTCGCAACGACCACGTCCGATGCTAAGGTTCCCTGCTTCATTATCAACTCCAGCAACGCGCTCTCACGCTTGCTAGGAAGCCCGTCGTACGCAAACTGCTTTCCTCTAAAAGTGAGAGTGAGGCGTTGTTTCTGTTCAACCACCTCTGCCACTGCAGCAGCAGCAGCTGGTGCGACGGCAACAGGTGCTGACGACGATGTGGTTTGAGAGACAGAAGCGGTGGGAACTGGAGCAGGCGCGGTTTGTGCAGCAGGAGCAGCCGCTTCTGGCTCTAGCGCGACAACAGAGGCGCGGCTTCGTCTCTCTCTGCGCAGGCGCTTGGCTTCTTCGAATGAAGCCAGAATATCAGCATCAGATCCCTCAATCTCAGGGAGGTTCTCTCGGACAGTCGGCACCACAATCGCGTCTGCTACCGCCATCTTGGCAAGAATGTCCATCAGATCTTTCTTTCGGGCGCTCCTAAGGCCTTCGTATACGATGCTCCTTCCTTCAATCTTAAATCGGAGTTTTTCCTTCTGCTCTGACATTTCTTGTGAAGAAATGGGTTGTCTAGTGTATGGGGGTTTTTTGGTTGTGTTTGTGTTTGTGTGTGCTGTGTGTTGCGTGCGCTATGTCAAGTTTGTTTCAACGAAATCTTTGACTCGTTGATCCCTTACTCTTTTCACGTTGACAGAGTGAAGGAAAAAAAGAATTGAGAGAAGCAATCCAAATTTGAAGTGCTGTGACGATTCCATTCCTTTTTTAGGGGTTTGTGTTTCATTATTCGAATGTATTGGTTTCTTTGCGCCACTTCCACATGGGACTACCTTCACACACAATCCAAGACACTTCACACATGATCCCTCAAGGGACATGGGGCAAGGGTTCATGTGTTGTGCTGTGCTTAGAGATGAGGTAAGGATTCATAATAGTGGCATGCAAAAAGTTCATTTTTGTCACTCACACAAACTCGACGCCGCTCTCGACATTTCTCTCTCTTCTCTCTAGAACTCGTAGTCCTCCCCAGTGTTGAGTGCCCACGGGAATTTCTTCTGCAGCGCCGCGGCAAAGACCCTCGAAATAGGAACTTGCTCGCGCTTGCTCCAGGCGCACACAATACGAGGATCAATGTAGTTGATCTTACTCGTCGAGAGAGAAATCGTCTTATTGTCGTCCTTAATGCGCAGCTTGGCCTCCTCCGCGGCGATCTTCTTCTTAAGGCGTTCAATCATGGAATCCAAATCCGCCGAGAAATGCTTCTGGATAGGAGGGCGTGGTGGTGCTCCAGGGATGACTACTTCTTCTTCCTCCTTCAGCAGAGATTCGTCGTTGATGGGAACAATGCCTCGTTGGGAGGCGCGTGCTTTGTCTCTCTGCCTGAGGAGCAGAACGAGTCTAAGTAGCAGGCTTCTGAGCCGGAACTGACCCGCACGTTTTACCACAGGCGCCGCAGCTGCTCTCGTGACGACCGGCTTCTTCACTACAGGGGGGCTGGGCCGGGGGATGATGGAGCGGTGGGTGGTGGCACCTCCTCCAAGAGCGTTCAAATCATCATCTTCATCATCCTCGATGCGAGGGCGCTTCACCGGGGCAGCAGTTGGCTTTGGTGCCGCCGCAACAACTGGCTTTGGTGCAGCAACGACAACGGGCTTCGGTGCTGCCTTCGCAACAGCTGCGGGGGCTGGGACGGCGACTCTCGTTGGGATGACGCTCACAAATTTGCTCATCGCGGCTGGAGGAGCACCAGCGGCACTGACAGGCAGTTTCACTGTAATATTGCCCATCGGAATTTTCGCTGCAATCTTCATGGGGATCTTGGCGGGTGGGGCTGCCGGCGCAGCAGGAGCGCCATTAGAAGCCGGTGCGCCAGACATCAAGTAATAATGTTGCTAAACTGCCGATCGTGGTGAAACAAGTGGGAAGGGGGAACATCACTTAGCTCCGAGTTGGGTGAGTGTTGAAAATTTGCGGCCACTTGAATGGTCAAATTTCAGTTTCGTTTGTTCGTGCATTCGCCGAAAAGAGCTACTCCCATGAATTTTCGTTCCGATATGTGGGATACGCAACATCACACCCTCTGGTGGTCGGACAGAAACACGTCAAAGCGAATTGAATAAAGAAAAAGTACAAGATGAAGGTAAGAGGGGGGAACGCAGTGGAGAGTTGCGCAACAACTTTTTTTTTTCTCACATTTTTTTTTCCAGTCAGCGCTTTGCATGAGGTCAAACAGCAGCGTGAGCGCTCGACGCTCTACGGACCTTTTCGGCCCTTTGCCTTGGGGTAAAGTATTGCTCTTTTGCAAGTTGCACGTCCCAAGCCCGCTGCTGATTGCGCCGCTCCTGTAACACTCCTGTATAGGAAAGGTCAGCAAAAACAGTTGCCGTTACATCAACATGCTGGTTCGTTCGCGATGACGTTGTTGTTGTTGTTGCTTGTTGTGATGAAGCGGGCTGGGAGCACGATGAGCTGCGTCGAAACGGAATCGAGCCATTGGATGCAATGAATTGTTCTCGACGGCGGCGCTCTTGGTATTCACGCTGTCGGCGCTTGTGTTCAATCTCCTCACGCGCATCGCCCCACTTTAGCCGGCGCAGCTCAATCACGCGAGCCTTTTCTTCTTCGCAAGCTTTTCGGTGTGACACCGCTCGCTGCTCTGCT
This sequence comes from Bodo saltans, assembly GCA_001460835.1. Lineage (NCBI taxonomy): Eukaryota > Euglenozoa > Kinetoplastea > Eubodonida > Bodonidae > Bodo > Bodo saltans. The sequence continues at coordinate 9,272 of CYKH01002201.1, read as the reverse complement.
TGGATTTGATTTTGGATCACTCTTTGCTCCTGTTCAAGGCGCAGCTTCATTGCCCTCTCATACACCAGCTCCCTCTTGCTGGCTCGCTCCACCAACACTGTTGGGTCGTGACGCAGCGCAGTATTCGTAGTAGAACCTCCGGATGAAAGCACCGGGCGTCGCGACACTGCAGCGCGAACCGTTGCAGGTGGCGTGGACGTGCCGATTCGCGCGGGTGTTCGAAGGAATGAAGCTGACGGCACGACAGCGGCACGAGTGACCACCTGCGCGGTCGCGTTCGCATCATCTTCATGCTCTGTCGCGTCCAGCTCACGGACAAGCTCTGCTGCAGCAGCTACTGCTGCTGCGTGAATCGCATCTGCTCGAGCAGCGCGCAGCAAGGCGAGCTTCTCCTGCCGGCGGGCCTCAAAATGATGGTATCGCATTGCAGCGATGGTCTCCGGCACGGCAGTCGAAAGGAAATCTTGAGGTGCTCTCGGTAGCAGCTCGGTTGCGTGGATACCGTGCTCGGCGCAGACACTAAGGCTTCGGGGGCTGTTAAAAATAGTCTTGACATTAGCGTTGGGAAACGCTTCAAAGTTTTCTAAGTTGATAATCTGCACCGCCTGTTGCCTACGAGGCGTTGCCTGACGACGAGACTCGTCTTCCACACCTGTGCTGCCACGATACGGAGAATCTCCGCGTGGTGTCCCGTGTGCTCGCGGCTGCTGTTCGACCACGGGCAGCGGCACTACAGTAGGTTGGTTCAATGGGGCTACCACAGGTGTTGCTGATGTTGTTGCATCTGATGGGCGTCGTGTGGAATCGAGTCCTGCGCCACCACTAACACTGGAGGAAGCTCCTCCTGCTCCCTCGACGCTCCTCCCATCGTGCGTTGGTTTCACTGATCGAACAGGGAAGGATCGGTACTCATTCGAGGGAGCTGCGCTTCGACGATGATAAGCAGTGTTGACATCCGTTGACATTATGATGAAAAATTCTCCTTTTGGTTTTTGATGTTGCGAATCTTCTCACTTTCTCTTTTTTTGTGTGTTGTTTCTCTTCTGTGAGCGATTTTGTGTCACTACACGAAGGGTTCCAAAAGGTGAGAAAGACTTCTGTTCTATTTATTTTCTTGGTGGGATGTTTCTAATCACCTCCACGACGTTCAAAAGATGACAAAGAAAAGACGTAGTGTGCATCCGCTCACTCAACATAAATCAAAAAAAAAAGTAGTTAAATGTTTGTGTGTGTGTGTAAAGTTGCAGTTGTTGAAGACACTGCTTGCACGCTTACGACAACGATGCTACTGCACTATTCGTCGCCACATCGCCGCTTTGTTGTTCTTCTCTTTCTTGTGGAACCTCGTCAATTGCACTGAAGCGTGCGAGGCTAGCTGAATCTGCTACCACCACATTCTCATAGCCCCATCGTCGCAACGCGTTGAAACCGTTCACAGCACGTTGTCGGTTGGTTGAAATCACAAAAATCTCCACATTCTTGTCAGCAGGTAGCAACGGCTTGCATGCTCCGCTCAAGACATCGTGATGGTGAATCGCGACTGCAAATGGTAGTGGCAGAATGGTTCGATCTGCCTCGTCCCGGAGGTCAATAAACGACACCGGTGCGGCATCATCATTAGTGGCAGCGGCATCACCAGAGGTTTGCAAACGCCTTGCAACGCCGATACGAGCTTCCAACTGCGCCACATCGTAAAATTTGGAGTTGTACCCTTCAAAGATGAATTTGTTCGGTTGAGTTGTGTCTGCGAAGAAGTTGCCAGGCATCGTGGTGGCACCAGTTTTTTTTGATAGTGTACCGACAAAACCAGCACCGTATTTGGTGTAGATGTTACTGAGTTTCCAAGCCGTCTTGGGGACATATTGTGCCATCGCCTATGCTCTTTTGTTTTGTTCTTTTGTTTTGTTTTTGCCAAACGAAAATGTGGCAGTCGTGTGCGCGAAGTAACATAAGATCATCGTACTGCTTCTCACTTGTGCCTGGTTGCTAAGTCGCAAATATGTTTCGCCGAACAGCTCCTTTTTTTCCGTTCCTCGCTATGAGAAAGCATATCGGGAGTGCACAACCACACACACATAGGAAAAAAAAGAAGAAAGGGCACTCAATCAAGCACAGTAAACACTCTACAAGCAGTATCTCACGCGTTGCACAGCAAAAAAAAATTGCGATAACAAAAAGAGAAGAAACGAAAAACGAAGGGGGCACATACACGAGGACGCCATTGTGAAAAAAAGAAAATTGCGTTCATCATATATCTTGCTTAAGAACGCAACATATTATTTCTGGCTTCATCTTCCACGCGAGACTCTCCCTCGTCTTTGAACTCTTTCTCTAACTCTCTCTCTCTCTTATTTCTTTACAAGTGCCATATCACTCCACGAGTGGTTTCTTTCCCCTGTCAGTCTCACAATCGCCTAGACGGAAGGGACGGCACTCCCTTGGTCGGTATTTCTCTCTCTCTCACTCTCTCTCTCCCTCGCCAGTGATGTTCGTCGTCGTCAACTTCGTCGTCGCTTCGTCGAATCGTTCAACACACGGCCAAATGTGTGCATCGTGAGTGTGACACGACTAAACCAACACGGCGATAATAGAGAAAGCAGCAAATTGTGATAGTGTGGAAATGGTTGATTGATTTCTTTTGGTGCAGCGCGAAGCGCATGGGAAGTGTTGTTGTGTCTTCTTTGAGACGCGCAACAACAACAACCAACCTGTTTGAAGAGGAGAAAAACTGGTCACCAACAAAACATAAAGAACCTACATCAAAAGGAAATTTCAGCACACACAAGAAAATAAAAAGAAAGCATCACACGAGAACATCAAGCAACAACAACTCGCACGTTGCGTTGTCGATGAACTGTCACGCTTTGTTATCTGGGAAACTGGGGGAAGGGATGACAACGAAGCGGGAAAAAGAAAGAGTGTGAACGGAGAGGAGATGGAGGCAGCAATTTTGCATGTTTGAAGGGTGTGGGGTTTTTTTGTTTGGTGAACTCTGGGATGTGTAACGGGAATTCAAGCGATGCTCCAAGTTTCTTTTGTTTTCCTCTGCTTTTGATTATGTCCTGAAGCTTCGTTATGTTGCCCTGACGACACCCAGGAACTCTCTTCCTTTTTCTTTTCTTTTTTTCGAAGAGGTTGCTTGCTCCGTTCACAAACATACATTACAACAACGTGCCACGTCAAGGTTAACTTGATAATTTTGGCATTATCATGTAGGAAGGAGATAAAGCAAAAAAAACGAGAGCTGTGTGCTTACCGATCGTTTGGGCTCGCAAAGTAGCTCGTATGAAGTGGGGGGGGTAGAGGAGTCTTTTGTATCTCTTTCTGATGTTGCATTTCACTTTTTACTCAATTGGTGTGGTTGAAATTATGTGCATGTGTTTGTTTTGTGTGTGACAGGGAGAAAAGCGACGGTGTGTGAAACACCTGTTTGAAGAAATGCAACACTCCCTTTTGGGAGAATTTGTCTTTCGTCATTGTCCCACAGTTGTTTTGTTGTTGTATCTCGAATTTTGTTTTGTTTTTGTATTTGTTTGCCTGTTTGTTTGTTTGTTTGTTTGCTTTTTGTCCTCCAGTCCGACTTCTTCTCTGTGTGAGCCTCGCCGCATTGTTGTTGTCGATATTTTGACTAATTGTGCTGATTGGCATATTTTTTTCCCCCTGGTTAGTATGTAGGGACTTTTTTGTTTGTTTTTGTTTTGTCGCCATTCTCAGTATTTCGTTGATTGAGCAATCGAAGCTGTCGAGTTCTTGTCGTCAAGATCTCTCGATCAAAAATGATTTTCATCTCATAAGAGCTTCGATGTTCTAGCGCTTGTGTGATCACTCAAAAAAAAAATGTGTCTCGTCGTTTGTAAGCACGTGTGCGGTACTGTGATAGGGTATGACTTCTGAGTTTTCTTGTGGAGCATGGAGCGTGTATCCTTTAACATGGCAAGCAGGAGGGGCAAAAAGCTATGTGTATAGCGCGTGTACAGTACTTTTGCTTTGCAAAACGAACGAAAGACCCCTCACCCCACCCCATTACACTTACTGAGGACTATGGACGGCACGAGCATCAGATGTGGCGCTCGCATTCGGGGAGAATGACGGCATTGTCAAGCTTCTACCCTCCATTCTTGTGGGGCTAGTGATGCCTGCCTCCGCGACTTGCATCGCAATCAACGCGGCGCCGTCACCATCATCCTCATGCGATGTTTGTGAGTGCGCAGGGATATTCTCGTGAGACTCCAGGGAAAGTGGGTGCTGCCCGTGGCTCGAGGCTCCGCTCATTCGCGGGTCCTCGCTCACGCTGTTGCCCGTCGAGGACAAGTGAGCAGTGCTTGGAACTGGAATCTTAGCTAGAGCAGTCGTGGTGGACGAGGACGCGGCTGCGCTGAGTGACGACGCTGCTTGGCGCTGCTTGAGCTCCTGGATGGTGCTCCGTGGGTTGACGATGCGTACAATCTTCGGGTGAACCTCAACGATGTTTCGCTGACTCTCCGGGGGCAACTGCACACCGAGCGCCTCAGCAGCTTCGTACTGTACAGTTGTCGCAACAGCACCGGAGGCGAAGAGTGCCTCCAGGGCCGTGGTGCGCCCACCCTCAATCATCTGGGTGATAAGCGGCATGACGCATCGGCTACGAACAAAGTCGCCAAGCTGTTTCTCATCCTTCAGCTTGGATTCAATGCGCTCGCGGTTTGGCTCGGTGGTCAGCAAGAACATAAGCGAGGGGAAATGGAACGACAGCAAGTACCGGTGGAGCTCTCGACAAAGGTGGACGTGTCCGCAATCTTTTGTCCACTTGCACTTTCCTTCGTAGTGCAGCCGGCAAATCTGCTTGCGCATGTTGATCACTCGGGTGGATGTCAATGACCCTGCGGATGGCGCCGGACCACGGTGTGTCAGTTGATCAAGGCCAACCGTCAAGCATAACTGGAGAGGCGACAACTCGATCTCAGCACGATCTTCTAATACTAAAATAAAGCGTTGCTGTGCGAGGTGTGGTGCGCAGCCAGACGTCAGCATCTCTTGCGAGAAGTAGTCGTTGTGGAGGCCACAGCATAGTGGCTCGGCAACTGCACGGGCAGCTTCCAAGTACGACCGCTCAATATGGAAGCTTGGGCACTGGTCTTCCAGAGGGCAGGACTCGGCCGGTGGGGCGTTGCGGGTGGTGAACTTTAGGCACACAGTGCTCGCGCATGGCTTCGTTGAGCTGGCCTGAACGTCGTTATTGTATGTCACCGTACCGCGCGTCTTCGAGACGACCGACGGTGGGACGGGCAGGCGCTGCAGTGAGGGGTGATACTGGTCCACCACAGCGTAACCCCATACGTAGACGTCCGTCGGAGGGCGTGTTGACATGGAGCTGTTGGCGGTTTGGGAAATCGAGCCGAGGGTGTTACCGGCCCCAGGGAGGGAGTGTGCACTTGCATTGAATGCCATCATGAGCTGGTTGCCGTGGGGAGGAGACGCGGCACCAACAAGCATTTGAGGGTAAGTACTTAAGCTCGACTGAGGGGAACGTACAATGCCGCCACCATTAGCGGCTCCAGGGACGACAAACACGTTCCCTCCAGCGCCAGGGGCAGTAAGGATCGCGCCAAATTGACCGCCGGGCGATTGTTGCCAGGCGATTGTCGTTGCTTGTGCTCCTACTGTGTTGGAAGCATTTGGGGATGCGTGGTTCGTGATACCGTTGCCGCTGCTCGTGCTGCTGTTACCGCCAAAGCCGCCGCCACTTGTTGATGACGTTTGCGTGGTTGGCAGTGGCTGGTGACCACCAATCAAAGAATTCGCGCCGTTGGTGGATCCGGGCATGACAACGAAAAACGGTTGTTGTTGTTGTTGTTGTGCTGCCCCACCAGTAGCGGACCCTGGGGGTGGCGGTGGGGGTGCTGGTGCCGAAACGAAGAACTGCTGGGATTGTTGTTGTGGGAGTTGTTGTTGCTGGGTGGTGGATGTTGCAGCCCCAGTTGGCATGGACACTAGTTGAAGCGTACCGTTGGGCATCTGGCAGTAAAATTGCTGCTGCTGTTGCGGCATGCCTAGTTGTTGTTGGGGTGTGGCCAAAATACCGTTGCCACCACCTCCGAACTGCTGCTGCTGCGCAACTTGGAACTGCTGCTGCACTTGAGGGTTCACTCCATTGAATCCCATTTGCTGCTGCTGCTGTGGAACAAAGTATTGTTGGCCGTTGGGACCGAACATCACCTGCACTTGCTGCTGCTGGGGGGCCGCGGCAGCAGCAGCAGCTTGGAAGTACTGCTGTTGCTGGAGCAGCTGTTGCTGCTGCAAGAAAAATGCTTGCTGTTGTTGTTGGGGGGTGAACATCTGCTGCTGCTGTGGCATTCCACTGAACGGCTGTTGTTGATAATATTGCTGCTGCATATTGGTAGGCTTGTTTGGAATTCAGAGAAAAAGAGTGTTGGGCTTCGAATGAAAAAAAAGCCTTGGCCTCAATATTTCGAGCGATCGAAGTTCTTCGGTGTCGTGTCGTAAGCTTCTTTTTTTTTCCTTTGTTGTTTGGAGGATGTGTAGTTGGCTAGCTACTCAGTCCTGGAACAATTTTCTTTGAATCTTCAATGACTTTGCCTTCTTTGTCTAAGAAAAGGTTCGTTTAGGCACAGAAAGTCGCGTTTCACTGGGAAGTATGAGAACTGCGATGCGCACGAAAATTGAACCGACTTTGTGGATTTGCTTTGTTAAGAGATATTTTATTTCTGATGGAGAAACGCAACGAATGAAGCAAACTCGGTTTTAGGCGACGTACAACATCAATCTGCTCTAAGGAAAGAAAAAAATGTCTTGGACGCTTGTAAAGACATTTCAAGCAATGTACAACGCAACTTCGTTGCCCAAGAATCGCGTAGATATAATCCTCTACAACCCAAACACACACACACTACTGAAGAAGCGCGTTACTTCGCTCTTCTTTCAAAAGCCTCATCTTCTGAACGTAACGAGAACTCTCGTGGATCAAGTTTGCTGTCGCTTGCTGGAGCTGTTCGTCTTCATCCTGCAGCAAGTGAATGCGTTGTTCGTACAGGCGTCGCGTTTCCTCCATTCGAAGGGCTCGTGTCCGGGCACGAACGAGCACCTGTACCACCTTCTCCTGCTGGACTGCTTCTTTCAATAAACTTCGTCGGTGAAGTTCACGGCTTTGTTGCTCCTCCACAAACACGGCTGCTTCTACGCTCTCCTGTCGCCTTGCTTGGCACTGAGATCTCTTTGAGGTCAATGATGCTTGTTGAGCCTCTCGCACAGATCTGTTGTGCGCCTCGCGTTGAATTCTGTTCGCTTCTAAGCGCTCTGCTCGAGTTTTGGCCTCTCTAGCCTGTTCATCTTGGAGCTGCTGTCGAATAGCATCTTCCACCTGCGCTGCGCCTTTGCGAAGTGCACTTTCATTCGCTTCAGCGACAGACTGCTCCACTTGCTCCATTTCTCTACGAAGGAGGCGCAGGCGATTCGCCCAGAATTCCTTTTCACGAAGGGTCGCATCTCTGCTTTTTTGAGCCGCAATTGCTCGCTTGGAAAGTACGTACGAGGACGAGCTCTGTGCAGTCGAGTCCATCGTGAGGTTGTATGAGGCGTTGTTGTCGTTGTCTTCTTGCACATTTGATGCATTATTATGGTGGTGGGTAGCGCCGTGTGGGGAGGAAGTAATTTCTCCTCGTTGCCTATTGCTATGATGATCAGAGTGCTTCGACGTTCGACTTTGTTGTGAAGGATTCGGCGATGCAACGCTCCTCTTTGACTGCTCATGCTTTTGATTGACTGCCTTCGGTACTGACAATGGGCTGCTTTTGCTTTTTGTTGGCTCTTGACGGCTGCTGAGGGCATCGGCAAGGGAACTGCCTGGGTTAATTGCAGTGACAGCGCTTGTGTTTCCGTCACCGGTTGCTCTTTCTGCGGAATTGAACTTATCGTCTTGCCAAGGTGACACTGCGTTCCCAGCGGCCGTTTGTGGGCTTGGTTCCGCCGAAGGGTCCTCGTGGCCCACCGACGCACCACTCGTTTGGATTGGCGATTTCGTGATGACATCAGAAGTAGAAGATATCAGCAGAAATAGCCATGAACGCACATCAGGAAGCTCTCCTCCAGCGCTTGTGTTCGAGAATGGCGAAGCATTCGCTACAAGCGTTGTGAACAATGACATCGCAGTAAGGAGGAGATGCTGAGCGATTCGTTGAATCTCCTTCCCACTTACAGAGATCTCAATAAAAACAAGCACGTGATCACTTTACAATTGAGGGCAAATATCACGAATGAGATAAAAGAATGTGCGTGGCACAAAAGCTGTTGCAACAAACTTACAAGGCGTCAGTAGAAGAAATGGGGAGAACAAACAAACACGTCACGTCGATACTGAGCGGCTTGCTGATGCTGCTATTGCTCCAGCCGATGCTGCCGTTGCCGCTAACGCTGCGGCTTCCTTCGCTTTTTTCTCCTTCTTTTCCTTCTTTCTGAGCTGCTCCTCAGTGAGAATCTCCTCCCCATTCTTGCCTCCCTCTCCAGTAGAGCCGCCAGCACCAGCACCACCTGTTGTCGCCGGTGATGGGATCTCTGGGCGCAGCAAACTGACCTCAAGCTGCCGGCTCGTCGCCTCAGCAAGTCCTGCGTCTGAACTTACAATCTGTGTGGTAGGAGAAGACTCCATCCAATGCGCAGCATGCTTTCCACCATCCGGGACACAAACAATAGGCCTGTACAGCTCGATATATTGCTGATCTCCCACGCGTGCTTTATCGCCTGCAAATCGGACGTATTCATCCAGGATAGATACCAGAGACCACCCTTGCACTTTGCGAAGGCACCCACATATTGTCCCCGTGCGATGCTTCCCTTTATTGCAATGAATCATGATGGGATGGTTTCGTTTGTCGCAAAGCGCTGAGAGGACGCGATGCACGATCCCCTCGGGGATGTCAACAAACGGCTCTTTGTTCCCTTCCATGGGAAATCGCAAGACGTTCACGCCATGTTCTTCGCAAAACTTCATGTTTGTTTGCCCATACTCCTCAGGGCAAAGATAGCAAATGCTGCGCAGTTTCATAGCTTGAAGGAAGCGGAAGTTCTTCTTGGTTGGATAGCCAGATCGATATACTCCGCTGCACAGCATCGCGAAGTTGATAGGAGGCACAAACACTTCGGCGGAACCACCGCTTCCATGTGGACCATTCGAATTTGTTGGTTGCATACTAACGATATTTTGTCGAAGCTCCCTTTGTGTTTTTGGGGGTTTTGACGGTTGAGTAACAATGAAAGACAGGTCCTCTATCCTCGTTTTC
>CYKH01002200.1:0-13145 GCA_001460835.1 Bodo saltans | reverse complement strand
CGGGCGTCATCGTCTGCTGGAGTGGCTTTTGGTCTTTTACGTGTGATGTTTGGTTTTTTTTTGTTTTGGCCGTCCTCAAGGCACAAGATCGCAATGTCATGGCTGAGAGGCCGAAGTGCGGTGATGAACAAACACTTCAGGTGATGCGCCCCCTTTTTCCGTAACGCACATCAAATTTTTTTCCCTTTTTTGTTTTGAGTGAAGAAGGTAAATAAGAGATGAATTTTTTGTTGGAATGGGTGATTGTGTTGTGTGAATTTTGAAGATGTCAGTGAGAGTATGTTTTTTCTTAGTGATTGTATTATTATGTTTAATCGGTGCCGAGTAGAGTGTTTACGCCTTTTTCGTGTAACCAAACTTCTTCTTGAGCTGAGTTTTGTAGGAAAAGAGATCTGAAGGAATTCCGTATGTGCCGCAAACTCCACGCCACTCTTCAGTGCGGTTCTCCGGAAACTTATGCTTGAACTTGGACTCAATGTATTCGACGGGGGTCTTGTCAAGATCAAGGACCTCTGCGGAGTGCTGGTGAAAGCGGCCAATAGTCAGAGAGCCAGCGCGCGTCATAGTGCCTTCGCAGGGCTCATTTTCGCCGCAGATAAGCTTGATCAGAGTGGACTTTCCCGCACCATTGGGACCGACAAGAGCAATACGAGACGTTGGCCAAATACCAAAGTCTACGTTCTTGAAAAGGTAATCTTCCTTCTTGCCGGTGTAAGAGAATGCAGAACCACTGGCAGAAACGAGGACGCCATTGATTGCACCACCTTCATGAAAGCGGAATCGGAAGATTGGCTCAACGAAGGGCATCTTGATGAGCCCGGCAGCTTCCATCTTGTCCAAGATCTTCTGTCTCGACTGAGCTTGCTTCACAAGGTTGGCGAAAGTACCGCAAGAAGCAATGAACTTCTTAATATCTTGGATGTCCTCTTGTTGCTTCTTGTAGGCCTTGATTTGGTTAGTTTCAACTTCGGACTTTGTCTTGATGTAGGTGTCGTAGTTTCCTGTCCACGCCTTCAGCTTCTTCTGTGACATAACAAGAATGTCAGTGCATACACCGTTCAGGAAATCCTGGGAGTGGCAACACATGATTAGGATCTTGTTGTACTCGGCGAGGTACCCCTCAAGCCAAACGCACGTCTCAAGGTCCAAATGGTTCGTAGGCTCGTCGAGCAGCAAAATACTTGGAGCAACAAACAATGCTCGAGCAAGCGCAACACGCATTCTCCAACCTCCAGACATGTCCTTCGTTTTCTTGTCGACCGTTGCACCACCTTTGCTGAGAGATGCACCGGCAGCCTGAAAACCAAGCCCACGGAGAATGATAGAAGCGCGAGTCTCGAAGGTGCTAGGATCGAGCTCATCAAGACGGTCATAAAGATCCTGAAGAATCTCAGCCTCCGGGCCTACTTCAGTCAAGATTTTCTCGACATACTCTTCGATGCGAATAATCTCAGCACGAGCAGGGCCAATCACATACTCCAAAGCAGTTTCCTCTCCGGGGGCAGCTTCGTGTGAAAGCAAGAAAATGTCCATCATTTCCGGGATAGGAATCTCGCGATTGGCGATGCACTTCAGAAGGGTCGACTTTCCACACCCATTGCGACCGACCAGTCCGTAGCGACCTCCCTTGCGGAAATCGAGCTCGGTGTCCTCAACGATCGTCTGTCGCCTCATGGATAGAGAAAAGTTCACGAACTTCAAATCACGCGAGCGTTCGTCTGAGATTCGAATTGCGTTGGCGGTTCGGCCACCATCGTCAGACTCTTCTGGAACGGGGCTGGGAGAGTCCGAGGGGATGGGGGATGATGTTCCGTCGGTGAGGTCGTCGGTGCTGGCGTACCTACCAGCTTTGCGCATCGCACGTTTAGATTTGGGCGCCATTTTATTAAGTTAGTACGTGCTTTGCTTTACTGTGGACTGCAACAAAAAAGAATAATTTATCTGCATGCAAAATCAGGAAGTAAATAACTGCAGAGTTCGTTGAAATGAAAGCATAAACAAGTTGAACAGCTTCTTGACGAAGCGTCTCTTGTTGTCCTATTTGAGGAATCTAATACCGAAATTGAAAGGAAATGAGCAAATTGCACATCATGCGACAGCAAACGACGGTGCGCTGACACATTGTCAATCATCCTTGTAGGTTTCTGCTTGAGATGCCTGACGAACGTTGCGGCACACAATCGAAATAATGAGGTCAAGGGCCTCTAATGGTGATTTGTATTCGCTGTCTCTGAGGGGAGGGTTTCTAGTACCAAGACAAGCGTGGGCGTGCGCAATGCTTGTCATTTTCAATGCGTGCCACTCTGCCAAGACAAGCGTGGGCGTGCGCAATGCTTGTCATTTTCAATGCGTGCCACTCTTCTACGAATACATACGGACGCAACGACTCTGGCGGATCGGCTGCAAGAAGAAGGTGGTGAAGCTGTGGTTTCAACGATTTCTTTGATTTCTGCCGTTGGATTATCACAGTTCCATCGGCAATGGTGTTATTACCATCAAGAGGCAGCCCAAGCTCAACGAACATGTTTTCGTCTTCAGCGGCTGGTGGTTGCCTCTTGTGGTAGCTGCGAAAGTAAAACGGAAATGCACTAATCACAAACGCAAAGATTGTGAGCACTGTCTGAACTTTCGACACAATCTCAGCCGAGTCTTGCTGCCCTGCAGCGCTGAGAACGACAACCAATCCCGTAAAGCATTCGAACATCAAGGATGCCGTCAGATCAAAGTACGATCGAAACGGACGAGCCACGAGCAGCACGACCAGATCGAGCAGTACGAAAGCAAGCAATGCCCACGTTCCTTGTTGGCAGGTTTTGGTGTCTGGTGTCCACCACAGTGCACCAATTGTAGTGCCGAATGAAACATGATAGAGGAGCAAGAAAACATAGAACCAGTGAAACCCTGGACGGAACTGCCAGCCAGCGACAACGAGAAGTACACGATGGCTTGTACTTGCCCGACGGGGGAGGACCGCGATTGTGTCACCACAAAGCCAACGAAGGAGGAGCGCCTTAACAGAAGCGCTCGACAGATTTCCTGAATCAGGAGATTCATGAGGAAGTCCCCAGTTGTCATTGTGTTGCCCTTTAGCGGACCGAAGACGGTCTCGACGAGTGATGCGGCGATTGACTTGCTCACCCACAATGCGGAGAGTTTCGTTTTCGAACGCGTCTTCGTCATCCCACTGGAAAAATGCATATGTGACAGCAACTAGCGGCATCAACCACAGAAGGCATGCACCAACACCCAAAACAATGTTGCCGGTGGTGCAACACGTTTTCGGGATAGTCGACGGCACCAAAGCGATGGCCCCGACAGCTCCAGAAATTGATGGCTGGAGCAGACCAGCGTATGCGGCCAACATACCAGATGCGAAAACGTGAGTAATCTTGACCGACAATCCCTCATTATCAAGCAGATTACACAAGCAATTCCACACAAGTAGCAGCACAACAGTGAACACTCCGCAAATCAAGACGAAGATCGCGTTGCCCACAACCCCACCAGCAACGTAGTTAAGATGAAGTTCATCGATGAATCCACTTCCTAACTTCAGCTGCAGAGGATTCTCAGCTGCCGAGTGCATGAGTGGATCGCCATCAGCGGTACGCACGCGGTGCACTCTGTCAATCGTGGCGCAGCGCGTTGCTACTCGTAGCACGCCATAAGATCGTTGAAGCGCCCCAGCAGCAGTTAGCAACGGAGCAGCATAGGCAATGTTGACGATTGAAGACTCAAAGTTTCCAATGCTAAGACCCACCGTGGCGTCTGTGAAGTTTGGGTCGATGGTTGGCGTGGGTTCTCGCGACGGCGTGTGTAGAGGTGGGAGTGTGAGAGTTTCAGTCACTGTAAAGGCCATCGATGCTGTCTCCACGAGGCGTCGCGTTGTCGTTACATACTTAAAAGTGCGAGTCAGCTCACACTGTCGGAACAAAACAGCTGTTGAAGGGGCCACATAAGTTGAGACATTAGTTCCAAATATCGTCGGTGTACCACGCCGCAGTTCAACACCGTTACAATAAACGCACCTGAGTGCGATTGAGCTCTGCGCTGGCCAGAATATCGGCTTGGACGACGAAGCAAGAACCATCAGCGGTGCGGATGCAACGGACATAGTCGAACCGCTGAAGGTTCGGTTCACGAACGATGTGCTCCATTTCAAGCTGTAAAAATTCCATTCAGTGACCGCATAAAGGTCTCGCGCAAATACATAGCCGTTGGGAACAGTAAGCGTTGCGCTCAACCGACTTATCGCCACGTTAAACATTTTCTGCTGCGAAGACGTGATGTCAGTGATATTGTCGAGCAAGACAACTGACGGCACAAATGCATTGGTAGTTGTGAGCGCCGAGGTCCGTTGATCAATTCTCACGATGGTAACACCACTTGAATAACCGAGCTCAATCGTCTGCATCAATAATGCAGGAACGATCATCAGTGAAGATGGATAGTCAATTGCCAAGCTTAATGGCGTAGAGTAGTGAATCTTAAGGGCTGCGACTACAGCCGCGTACCACGAACTTGCAAGGTTTGTCCCAAATATTGGCGCGTTACTGGTATCGGTGTACATCGTTGGATTGATGACTTGAACAATACTGAGACTTGTCATCGTGGCCGCTGCTGGTTGAAGGCCAGAGAGAATACCAAAACTGGGAAATGCATTGTTCAATCCAGTGAACATCGTGCGAATCATCGTGATGAGAAGGTCAACAGGTGATCCCAGCAGAACAGTAGCTAACACTGTGGTGTTGTACGAAGGCAAGGCGAAGGGCACGGAAATACTGAACGCTGTCACCTGGGACATTGCCACGTTTGGGCATAAAGAGAACTTTGGAGGTGTGTAAGCAAGTGTCGATGTGTCCACCGAAATGGAAATGTTGCTGCTGTCCAGCCCGACAGACACAACAGCAAACAAAAGGGCAGCACCAGCATTTGAAGTAGTCAGTGGATAGTTCATCACAGTAAACGTGCGAGAGTATCCACAAAGCGCACTATCACCGATGGCTACATTGACGGAAATAGTGGTCAGGCGGATCGCAACGTTTTGGAGGGTCACACCACTCACACCACCGCCACCGAGATTGACTGTCAACGACGCAACTGCTGCACTTGCAATTACAGAGGCAATCCCGGCCATTCCACCTGACGTGGGGATGGTGATGCTCATCGACGAAGTGTCGACTGTGACAGTACCGTCTCGAGAAATGAAGCGGACTAGGAACGACATGAGGATATCAATCAATGACGTCTGACCAGCCGTAACTTGCACTGGTGATTGTTTTATTGTGGCGATGAGCGTACACTTGGAGAGTGCAATCACAATACCAGCACCACCACTCTCTACCACAACAAGTGACGCCTCTCTCGATACAGACCCAAACAAATTTCCACTGTCGAGGTACACAATTTTTCGAGGTCCAACGGCCGTCACCGCGCTGTTGACTTGCGTCAACGTTACTCGTGTTGATGAAAGGATCTGAGTGTTAGCGAGAACTATCACGTTGTTCCCACTCCCTGTAAGCGTCGAGTTGACGTTGCTGAAGCTGATGCTGTTGTTTGCCCCTCCACCACTCATCCAAACAAGATTGACGTCAGCTTGAATTCCCGCTTGAGCGGTGGATGTTGTTCCACTCCACGACGTGGTGATGGTACTGCTCTCAACAATAATTGAAGAGTTTGTAAGGGTAGCAGAAAACTGAACGAGCCCCAATGTTGGAAAAGCTGAAGAAGTCGCAGATAGGTAAACTGTAGTAGAGCGTATCGACAAATAAAAATTGCTGGCGGGTGTGGTTGCTCGTGTGAGATACAACAGGTCAAGACTGCTTGTAATACTAACAGTACATTGTTGCAGTGCAAGTGTGTAGTTTGACAACGCCGAGGAAACGACAGGTAGGACACCACTGATGGCAACACGCGTAAGGGAAATCCACAAGTTCGTTGCTTGTGTGCTTGTAATACTAGAGATAGCGGAATCAACGACACTAAGCTCAACATTCGCAGCATTGATTGTGATGGAGATGGGCGTCGTGGAGGGACAAGGACCCAAAAGGAAAACGCCAGATGAAAGAATTTGCGACTGTGAGGTGCACGTTAAGTTTGCACAATCGCTGAGCGCAGCGAGTGCGCCAAAGAGAACAACGTAGCGAAGGAACATTTACCTGGTGATCAATACGAGAAAAAGATGTGAGCACAAATCAGAGATGCAACTGGCAATCAATCTGACCATGAAAATGTCCTGCCCTGAATTGAAAACTACAAAAAAGACTTCAGCTGGTGTGTACCTGCCGATTGATGATACCGCGACACTTCGGACACAATCGCATCGATCAACTTGCTCTGATCTGTATCTTCACGTACATCATCTTTTCGGTCAAGTGCAACTTGGTCGAACGAGGATACATTGAAGACGGGCGATTGATGAGAGTCTTGTTGTGTCGCACTGTGAACCGCATCCACATTTTCGACGTTATTTAACGGCCGGGTTACAAACACCACAGCATCCATTGAACCAGATTTCCTCGCAGCAGAAACTTCACCAAGGTGATCAGTAAAAAAAACAACGCCAAGATTTCCTCCAGAAACGAGTGTCACTCTTGAAATCTCTTCACGAATTTTAGAGTACGCCAGTGCGTCAACTTTCGGACCAACTGTGGTCGGATCAAAGTAACCAGTGATAGTGGGGTTAAGATCACCGGCAGAAGAGAAACCAAACAACAATTTCTGAGCAGCAATTGATCCACTACTGTAAATCCAAACTGACGTTGTGGCGTGTTCTGCAGTTTTTGTTGCTCCCATCCCCCACCGAGTCATGCAACGCACCGCGTCTGAGAACAAATGGCCTTTGATGGTGCCGTCCTCGTAAAGATCTTTCCAAATTCGCCCCTGCACATACTTCAAATACGAAGCTTTGCTGTTCGCGGCAATAAGATGCCGTAAGTGCATTTCAAACGCTCGCTGAATTAATTGCTTATTGTTCGATTGCAGCGCATCTGCTATGGAAGGTTCTACAGTTGCAGCCTCTTGAGCAGCTCCAATGACTCCAGGATCATCGGACTCAATCGCATTCCTCAAGAACGCTTCGAGCCTCACTTCTGAATGCGGATAAAGGACTTTCGTGACGAACGGCAACGGAGTTGTAGTGCCTTCGATATCGAACACAAACGCCAAGTGACGTTTAGACTTTGATAATTGAATCATGTGAAGCGATGTCGTTGAGTGCTGAGAGTTCCAGAGTTGAGAAATACTGTCCTCAGAGGCTGGTCGCCCATCAATACGATCAACTAGAACTGCTTGAGCTGCACAAATCAAGTCACCGGTTGACATCACAGAATAGATTTATTTCCTACTTCCCATTGGTGACGAAGAGAAAAATTCAGGCTTGTCATTTCGAAACATTGAACAGAAATGAAGAGCAACTCAAGCAAGATCGATTCTAAGGTGTACGATCAAAAACGACGTGCACAGGCTGTGGAGTTGCCCACTGTGCCGACTCGCGCGGTAACAGCCTGTGATCGTACAGCTTTACTGCACTTTGCTGCGACGGCGAGGGCTGCTGTACTGGCGCGAAGTAGACGGGTGCTGGTAAAGGAGTTACAACGCCGTCATCGGGGAGCTCGTCGTAGGATGATGAATGACTGCCATTACGATGCATCATGATGCCTCTGACGCGCGCCGTACTCGGGCTCACAGATGACCGCGGCGGTGAGATGAAACTGCATGGAGAAGATACTGAGCCAAACTTTGCAGACGCGGCTTCCATCGCTTTTCGTACAGAATTTAACTCCGGAAAATGCTGGAGGTTCTGCGATTGTCGCGGAGGAGAGATGTACACACTGGACGAGCTGCAGGCAGAACTTGTGTACGGTCGCTTCTGGAGCCCATCTCCAATTATCCACGCCGTGGCAAATTCTCTGGCTTGCTCATCTCGTGGTTGCGAAGGTTGCTGCAGGGAAGTTGGGGAGGCTGATTGTCGAGGTGGCGATGCGACGAGTGCCTCTAGCCACGCACGACCCTTTGCGCTTTCCTCGCGTTTCGGAGTAGAATCAGGTACTGACTGAGGATGGGATGATTTTGGCGGCCTTACCGGACCAGGGGGATCACGCACCCACTGTCGAACGCGCCGCGATGGCTGGTGCGTGTAAATAATCTCAATTGCTTCAACGACTGGAGATGGATTTCGAGAAACAGGTTGGTTGGAAACTTGCTGAACTTCTCGAAGGGGAGTAGTTTGCGGCTTGGTAATAGAAGTCTGCGATTCTAGCTCCCGAAAAGTCGTCGCCGCCGGTTTGGCTTGGGATGAAGTTGGCTCTGTAGATTCGCTAGTAAGTACGTTCGTAGTAGATAGCACATTCCCCAGTGGAGGCCTGAATGTGATGGAAGGATCTTCAGCGTCGTCTTGAATTTGCGTTGGTTGCGACGTAATGGCTTCCTGGTACGGACTAGCAACACCAGCATGTGCTTTCTCGATACTGGAGGGCGTGATAGGGGAGGAGGTGGACGGGTACGTGTGATTGAAGCTCTTGATGGCGCTGGTATTGGCCTCGAGACTGGGAATAATTGACTCATACTCTCCCAAAATAAGAAAAATGTAAACCAGCATGTTCTCGAAAAGAGAGTACAGACTACATGGTCAAACAGAAAGTTCACCACGTTTATCAGACAAAGAAAGGAGCTAAGGTGATACGGCAAGGCTCGTGATCACCGCAATCAAGGGGTGTGCTTCCAAGTTGAACGAGCAATGTAAGCTTCAACTCTGTAAAATGAGGTGAAACGCTCACAGAAACACCTTTGCGATGCGATTGATCGAGAAGGTCCAGAGCATTGCGTTCATTGCAGCGGCATCCTCTCGTTTTATCTGTGCACAAGAAGCCAGATACTGAACCATCAGATGCTGAGTCACTGGAATGATTCGCAGTCCGACATTGGAAGTAAATGCTCGGGGTCCCATTGACTGGTGAGCCTACGATAAATAACTGCGCAATACCGTGCTCCTTGAGTTCATTGAGTCTGCACAGAATTGCGGTGCCGTTTGCAGCACGAACGGGGATTCCGAGCTGAGCGCTGCCACTGGAAGCTGTGGCGACGGTTTGCCGCAACGCCCAGCTGTGTAAGACAAACAAGGCCCATTGCTCAGGAGGTAGTGACATACTAGCAACAACTTGTGTGAGAATGTGCATTGGCGAAACTGAAGCCGGTGCGTCATGGAAGTGGGGAAAATCGTAGAAAACCGGGTAGTGCTTAACGCCCAACAACGACGCAACGTGATAAAAGCACAACGGATGCAACTTCCGCGCTAGGAATTCAACAAGAGACGCTCCAGGCTTCATAAACATCGTAGGAGATAGGTTTGCCCCATGAACACCAACGACAACGTCAGCTGACGCAAAACCACGTATGGTGACAGGGTCGGCAATATCGTAGACCGTCTGATGCTTATAGCCGACAAAATTGCACAATTCAATGATCGCAGCTTTGACCGCAGGGTAATTACCCGGAGTGCGCCAACTCCCTTTACTAGCCATGCGATCTGCAAATATTAGCAAAGGCTGAGCTTGAGGACGGACCGTGATGTTGAGGTGATGAAAAACGACATCCCTGAATACCCTCATCGAAAATGGTAGAGGGTGGAAGCAGACAGCTGGAGTGTACAACATAATTCGTGCTCGAACACCACTTGGGATGTTGACCACCTTTGCCTTCTCAATTCCCATCCACTTCAGATAGGTGAATATCATGGGCTCGACTACTTCGTCACCAGTGACAATTAATACGACGTCAGGCCGGGTTTTAATCAGTCCAGCAACCGGTGCGATTCGTGCAAGGTGCTCCACGATAAGATGAAACGGACCACCCCAACGACAAATACCTTTCGAGCAAAGAGGGATACCAACATTCACCGTGGGGAACCTTGGCGGAATAATGATGATCTTTGAAGGGCGCGATCGTTTCAGCAAATGACCATTGCGAAGGCATGATGACAGATGCAAACCAATGCGTTCATCGTCACACAGCAGAATGTGATCTCTGAATGTGAGAAACGCATTTTGAAGCGCTGCAATAAAATATGGCCCATCGGATCCGCTGGTGACACCCAATGAGGCAAGGGTCGGATTGTTCCTATGAAGCTTGCCGAAGAAGCGGCGGAAATGTGAAGTATGCTTAAATCCATGATGAGCGGGAAAGCCATATTGAGGGTCTAGATGAGATATGTGCGGGTAGGACATGAAGATGGGGTTGTGCGGCACAGACAGAGTTTGTGTTCGAACACCAGGGATGGTCTCGAAGATGTTTGCGCGATCCGCAAGAATAAGCCGTGGAGCTAACCTCACTGCGGTATCGGTCTTATTTTCCCACGCTCGACACCTGCTATCCAAGATGCCTGGGCTAACTTTCAGGATTTCATCGACCCACTGAGATAAATATTGAGTCGTGGCGTTGATAGAGGGGAACGAACGCTCACTTCTGAGAGCATCAATGGGAACCGTAAGAAGTTCGAATGGCGCCACACGTGCCGTTCTATTTGATGAGGTTTTCTGGGCCGAAGAGGACTCACCCTGCACGCTGGTATGATTCGACTCTTCATTATTGCTGCGCAAGTCTGCGAGGATATCAATGAATGTTGCTTGACTGGTAGAGTTTCTATTCAGCTGAAGGACTGATGTTGTTGAGGCACTCAATAGCACTTCACGAAGGACGACACCAATCACAAGAACAGAAACGCATTTCTTCCAGGTAAAGGATGATGATGATGATGATGGCTCAACAGTTTCGTCACGGGGCATCAATATCTCAAGTGTCAAGTATTAGCGTCTCTACCTATCTACCTAAAAACCTGCACGATTAAGAACTGCCGCACTAAATAGGGTTTGTAAAAAACAGCGTTATTCGCAACATTGAAAAGGATTTTGAGCACGACTTCAGCATCTCAATAGTCATCTGCTTGCACTATGGGTAAATCAAAGTGCAGCGGAGCCTCTTGAGAATGGTTTTTGATGATTCTACACACTGATTTCAACGGCCTAAATCGATAAAACATAAGCCAATTGCCTGCACCGAACACTGCTGGTATTGGCATGATCAATAAAGTAGGCTTCGAGGAGAAGCTACTCGCTGCCTTGACCGATCGCTCCGAAAAATCGCTAATCAGTGTTGTATTCTTGAAGTTCGTCGCACGATTGAACTCAGCGGTGATCACATCAACCAACGACCACATGCCTTCAACACTCACCGTAGTCAACGTTCCACTTGCAATGCGCAGAAGAAATGTTGCCACGTTGCCATCAGCATCAGTGAGCTTGTACCCAATCACAACCGCTTCGCCTATTTGGACGATGCACAAAAGGTCACTGGGCTGAATGATAACGATTTGACTTCCTTTGTGAAGATGGTCTTTCTCAGAACCGTTTACTGCGATGGAACCATCAGAGAGGAACACGAGAGTGTGGGCTCCAAAGCATTGAATACCATCAACGAAGCTAGCGGCACTAAATTGCGTGACATCGGTTTTTGGGCCCCCGCGCAGGCAAGCTTTCGCAATCATCATCTTAAGATCAAGCCTTCGAATTGGCGATGGGGTTTCCGTGTTGTCAAGTCCTTGAGCAGTAAGGTGTTGACCATCGTGTGTTAACCCAAATAGAAACACAACGCCGTTCTCATCCAACAGTGAAGAGTGGAATGCCCCAGCAGCGATAGCGACGATAGCGAAATTCGTACAGGACGACATGTCTAAAGGTTGTGGTACTGGCACGATACTGTTAGGAAACTGCGCCGTCGACGTTGACAACCCAAGCTGTCCAGAAGCGTTGGATCCACAGACGAATACACCCTCCTCAGCGCTCAACCAGATTGTGTGCATGGCCCCACACGCGACGTCTCGGATACCTCCACAGCACTCCTCCATCAGCCAGTGGCGTACCGCCTGACAGACAAAGTTACCATCGTTGGCAGTCAGCTCCCATCCTTGCTCAGCACCCAAGTCGCCAGGATGCTCTGGCTCAAACACTTCGCGCAACGAGAAAAAATCTTCATTTGTAGAATCGTCGTCGTGACTATCGAAAGATGCTGCAGTGACCCATTTAGCGCTAACAGAACCAAGGCCCAACTGTCCCCACTTATTCTCACCCCACACGAAGACGCCCTTTCCAGTTGTGAAGCAGATATGACGCAGACCAATTGACATACATCCAATCGGCTCATCAAAGTGGTACCCCTCAAGTGAGGACGCATTCATAGGCTTGCGCTGATCTTTTCCAACAAGGGGCACTTCTTTTGAGGGGAGATCATCTTGATCATCCACCTCAGGAGGCACATAACTTGAACTCGAAACAGTTGGCTGGAATGATGAAGTAAGTAATGTTCCGTGGATGCCACCGCTCAAAGGAATGAAAGGTTCATAGTGGAGACTTCGATCGTTTACAACAAACTGGAAGTGTCTCCACACAAACACAACAAAGAAAATGACCCAAAGCGCAGTAATGATCCACATCAGCACTTCTGGTGCATCGCCGGGGTCACGGGAAGAGTACACAGATTCAGTCGTTCCGCTCACCACGATCGTTGAGTTCGACGGTTGGTACGCAACAGTCGAGTCTACAATAATGTTCTGCACTTGGTCACTTGTGACGCCATTGAGATCAGTCGTTAGAAGTCGAGTGGCAAGACTGACAGCAGACGATTGAGCGGAAGAAAGAACGACAAACTCTACGATGGTCAGAGAAGCATTCGAGGATGGGTAATACGTCACGATAACAAGTTGGCTACTACTGGTGGCATCTAATACTGTGAAAAGCTCGCTCTGGAATAAAGGTGCGTCGAACACCGAAGATGACACTACTACACTAGCAGACATTCCAACATATGCAACAACTGTAGAATCGTCAGACGATGAAGCACTGTCGCTGGACGCGACAGCAAGGAGAAGTTGCGTTGCGAGGAGCAATAGAAATGTCATCGGCTGAATTCTTGAATCGCGGCTACATGATCAAACCTTCCGTCAACGAGAACAAACCAAACGAAACAACACGTGTGATACCACTTTCTAATATCAATTCAAAATCAGCGCCACAATATTGGTTGTAACAGTTTGACGGGTCGCACTTGGAAGGCAGCAGTCGTAAACTACAACATCACATTACGCATCGTCTGAA
>CYKH01002199.1:0-29685 GCA_001460835.1 Bodo saltans | reverse complement strand
TGCCCCATGAACACCAACGACAACGTCAGCTGACGCAAAACCACGTATTGTGACAGGGTCGGCAATATCGTAGACCGTCTGATGCTTGTAGCCGACAAAATTGCACAATTCAATGATCGCAGCTTTGACCGCAGGGTAATTACCCGGAGTGCGCCAACTCCCTTTACTAACCATGCGATCTGCAAATATTAGCAAAGGCTGAGCTTGAGGACGGACCGTGATGTTGAGGTGATGAAAAACGACATCCCTGAAAACCCTCATCGAAAATGGTAGAGGGTGGAAGCAGACAGCAGGAGTGTACAACATGATTCGTGCTCGAACACCACTCGGGATGTTGACCACCTTTCCTTTCTCAATTCCCATCCACTTCAGATAGGTGAAGATCATGGGCTCGACTACTTCATCACCAGTGACAATTAATACGACGTCAGGCCGAGCTTTGATCAGACCAGCAACCGGTGCGATTCGTGCAAGGTGCTCCACGATAAGATGAAAAGGACCACCCCAACGACAAATACCTTTCGAGCAAAGAGGGATACCAACATTCACTGTGGGGAACCTTGGCGGAATGATGATGATCTTTGAAGGGCGAGATCTTTTCAGCAAATGACCATTGCGAAGGCATGATGACAGGTGCAAACCAATGCGTTCATCGTCACACAGCAAAATATGATCTCTGAATGTGAGAAACGCATTTTGAAGCGCTGCAATAAAATATGGCCCATCGGATCCGCTCCACTGTGGGAATGAGGCAAGGGTGCCATTGTTCCTATGAAGCTTGCCGAAGAAGCGGCGGAAATGTGAAGTATGCTTAAATCCATGATGAGCGGGAAAGCCATATTGAGGATCTAGATGAGATATGTGCGGGTAGGACATGAAGATGGGGTTGTGCGGCACAGACAGAGTTTGTGTTCGAACACCAGGGATGGTCTCGAAGATGTTTGCGCGATCCGCAAGAATAAGTCGTGGAGCTAACCTCACTGCGGTATCGGTCTTATTTTCCCACGCTCGACACCTGCTATCCAAGATGCCTGGGCTAACTTTCAGGATTTCATCAACCCACTGAGATAAATATTGAGTAGTGGCATTAATAGAAGGAAACGAACGCTCACTTCCAAGAGCATCAATGGGAACCGTAAGTCGTTCGAATGGCGCCGCACGTGTCGTTCTATTTGATGAGGCTTTTTGGGCCGAAGTGGACTCACCCTGCACGCTGGTATGATTCGACTCTTCAGTATCGCTGCGCAAGTCTGCGAGGATATCAATGAATGTTGCTTGACTGGTAGAATTTTTATTCAGCTGAAGGACTGATGTTGTTGAGGCACTCAATAGGACTTCACGAAGGACGACACCAATCACAAGAACAGAAACGCATTTCTTCCAGGTAAAGGATGATGATGATGATGATGGCTCAATAGTTTCGTCACGGGGCATCAATATCTCAAGTGTCAGCGTCTCTCTACCTATCTACCTAAAAACCTACACGCACGATAAATAACTGCTGCACTAAATAGGGGTTGTAAAAAACAGCGTTATGCGTAACATTGAAACAGTTTTTGAGCGACTTTAGCATCTCAATAGTCATCTGCTTGCACCGTGGGTAAATCAAAGTGCAGCGGAGCCTCTAGAGAATGGTTTTTGGTGATTCTACACACTGATTTCAACGGCCTAAGCCGATAAAACATAAGCCAACTGCCTGCACCGAACACTGCTGGTATTGGCATGATCAGCAAAGTAGGTTTCGAGGAGATGCTACTCATTGCCTTGACTGACCGCTCCAAAACATCGCTGATCAGTTTTGTATTCTTAAAGTTTGTCGCGCGATTGAACTCAGCGGTGATCACATCAACCAACGACCACATGCCTTCAACACTCACCGTAGTCAACGTTCCACTTGCAATGCGCAGAAGGAATGTTGCCACGTTCCCATCAACATCAGTGAGCTTGTACCCAATCACAACCGCTTCGCCTATTTGGACGATGCACAAAAGGTTACTGGGCTGAATGATAACGATTTGACTTCCTTTGTGAAGATGGTCTTTCTCAGAACCGTTTACTGCGATGGAACCATCAGAGAGGAACACGAGAGTGTGGGCTCCAAAGCATTGAATACCATCAACGAACCTAAGTTGCGTGACATCGGTATTGGGGCCCCCCCGCAGGCAAGCTTTCGCAGTCATCATCTTAAGATCAAGTTTTCGAATTGGCGACGGGTTTTCCTTGTTGTCAAGTCCTTCAGCAGTAAGATGTTGACCATCGTGTGTTAACCCAAATAGAAACACAACGCCGTTCTCATCCAACAGTGAAGAGTGGAATGCCCCAGCAGCGATAGCGACGATAGCGAAATCCGTACAGGACGACATATCTAAAGGTTGTGGCACTGGCACAATACTGTTGGGAAACTGCGTCGTAGACGTTGACAACCCAAGCTGTCCAGAAGCGTTGGATCCACAGACGAATACACCTTCCTCAGCGCTCAACCAGATTGTGTGCATGGCCCCACACGCGACGTCTCGGATACCTCCACAGCACTCCTCCATCAGCCAGTGGCGTACCGCTTGACAAACAAAGTTACCATCGCTGGCAGTCAGCTCCCATCCTTGCTCAGCACCCAAGTCGCCAGGATGCTCTGGCTCAAACACTTCGCGCAACGAGAAAAACTCTTCATTTGAATAAGTAGACTCTTCATCGTGACTATCGAAAGATGCTGCAGTGACCCATTTAGCGCTAACAGAACCAAGGCCCAACTGTCCCCACTTATTCTCACCCCACACGAAGACGCCCTTTCCGGTTGTGAAGCAGATATGACGCAGACCAATTGAAATACATCCAATCGGCTCATCAAAGTGGTACCCCTCAAGTAAGGACGTATTCTTTGGGCTGCCCTGATCTTTTCCGACAAGGGGCTCTTCTTTGGAGGGGAGATCATCGTGATCGTCCACCTCAGGAGGCACATAACTTGAACTCGAAACAGTTGGCTGGAATGATGAAGTAAGTAACGTTCCGTGGATGCCACTGCTCAAAGGAATGAAAGGTTCATAGTAGAGACTTCGATCGTTTACAACAAACTGGAAGTGTCTCCACACAAACACAACAAAGAAAATGACCCAAAGTGCAGTAATGATCCACATCAGCACTTCTGGTGCATCGCCGGGGTCACGGGAAGAGTACACAGATTCAGTCGTTCCGCTCACCACGATCGTTGAGTTCGACGGTTGGTACGCAACAGTCGAGTCTACAATAATGTTCTGCACTTGGTCACTTGTGACGCCATTGAGATCAGTCGTTAGAAGTCGAGTGGCAAGACTGACAGCAGACGATTGAGCGGAAGAAAGAACGACAAACTCTACGATGGTTAGAGAAGCATTCGAGGATGGGTAATACGTCACGATAACAAGTTGGCTACTGGTGGCATCTAACACTGTGACAAGCTCGCTCTGGAATAAAGGTGCGTCGAACACCGAAGATGACACTACTACACTAGCAGACATTCCAACATATGCAACAACTGTAGAATCGTCAGACGATGAAGCACTGTCGCTGGACGCGACAGCAAGCAGAAGTTGCGTTGCGAGGAGCAATAGAAATGTCATCGGCTGAAATATTGAATATCATGATCAAACCTTCCGTCAACGAGAACAAACCAAACGAAAAAACACGTGTACTACCACTTTCTAATATCAACTCAAAATCAGCGCCACAATATTGGTGGTAACAGTTTGACGGGTCGCACTTGGAAGGCAGCAGTCGTAAACTACAACATCACATTACGCATCGTCTGTTCGTCGCATCACCTTTCGCCGATAGTTGGTTTTCATGTTCCGCTGAGTCATTTTATCGAAGTCGATTTCGTAGGAGCACTCTTTACCATCAAGGATTCGAATACAATGAACGATGAACACCGGACGCTTTTCTTGGAATGCAGCTTCGATGTCCCGTTGTACTTGAACTTCATATGCTACAGGGGTGCGACCATTTTGAAACAGCCAGACTGGTGCGTCTTGCGTTGCTTTTGGAGCAATGACTGCTGCTCGGGTTTGAGTTGGATGCCTGCTACGAGTAAGCTCGGCCACTGGCCGCGCAACGACAGATACTTTCTTCTCGCGTGTAGCACTTGTCAATTTTCGGTTCCCGTCAGGTGAAGCAGGGCTGCCGCTCTCACCTGAAGACGCACTTGTCCTTCTTGGTGCCATCATGGTCGTATTATTGTCATTCTGCGAGGAGCTGACATCAGCTCGGGAGATGGACGGGGTGACATCGAACTCCTTCGTCACTGTTGGGGTGGAATGCACTCCGACGAGAAGAGCATCGTACGAATCTTCAGCTTCCATCCCCTCATCATCACGCCACGAGTCTCCCTCTAAGAAGTAGCTTGCCTGTAAACATTGCGTTGCTGAGGGACGTTTTGAGGGGTCCAGGGTCAACATCTGAGTGAGAAGTTCGCGGAACGATTTGGTCAAGTGGCCAGGCACAACTTTAGTAGCGTCGTACGCCCCGGGATTCGCTAATAGTCCATGCACAAAGAACATGATAGCGTAATGATGGGAATCGGGCTTGATGCTTCCGTCCCAAGGACGATTGCCGCTGGCCAATTCAGCAAGCGTGCAACCCAACGCCCAAATATCGGACGCTTGCGTGTATGTGTTCGTATCCCAAAGCTCCGGAGCCATGTACCGAGGGGTACCGCTGATGTTTTGAGTGTGGTGGCCGTCGGCAGAAGAACCCACGCACTGCTTGCTAAGTCCGAAATCACACAACTTGACCATAGACCCAGAGAGGACTATGTTTTCTGGTTTGATGTCGCAATGGAGAACGCCTTTATTATGCAAGTACTCGAGGCCTCTCAGTGCTCCCATTGCGTAGTGACGAACTGTGGACTCAAACAGACGAAATTTTGTCTTTCGAAGAAGTTCTCTAAGGGATCCACCAGATGCAAGCTCCATTGAGATGACAACATATCCGTCGTCTGCAGCAAAGAAATCGAACACAGTAACGATGTTTTCGTGGTGAAGCTTTTTAATAAGCTCATATTCTTGCTTCATTCCTTCTATTCGCACACACGCAGAGTTCGATTTCCCGCAAGCAGACTCCTTGAGAGCAACATATCGTCCTGCTTTGGGGTCCAGAGCTTGATACACGGTTCCAAAAGCACCTGCGCCAATTTCAACCGGCTCAACAAACCGACCGTAGAACATTCGACCAAGAATATTGATTTTTGAATTGCTTCTCCAATAAGTTCATAAATCAGCAAGGTTGATGTTGTTGAGGCATAAACCAATCAAAACCAATCAAAAAATGAAAAAAAGATTGGTCGAAGGCAATAAAAATACAACGAGGTTTCATCAGGGCAAGACAAGCAGAGCTGCGTTTCCATCAACGTCTTGCAAATTATTGCGGCTAATGCTCCGCTCATGCAAAACTTCATCGACAGCTTTCTTGCATCCACCCCAATAATTGTAGTCGTCCAATTGCACCGTGCTGCCAGATGGCATGATCGGTAGCACATGCCTCAGAACACATACTGTCGACTCATACCAATCCGCGTCGCAGTGAAGGAAGGCGCACCTTCGGAGCGGCAGCTTGTTGTTTGCATCCACACCACCACGGTGAGTGACGCCAAATGCACGCGCCAATGCGTGAACATGCGCTTCTGATCCTGAACACGTTCCAGTGCTCCAATGGGTATCATCAGCGCTTCGAGAGGAAGTGCTGCTGCCGTTCAGGAGGTGATCTTCATTCGATGGGGGAGGCATGCCAGAAAATGTGTCGAGAGCGAACACACGCCGCTCAGCACAGCGTTCTGATTGCGGCTGGATTTCACGAAAATACTTAAAAGCAGCTGCGAAGAGCACAACGCTTCCGCCACCTGCGCACCCACACTCCAGAATATCGCCCTCCGGACTTGATTTCTCAGTCAACATTCTTGCGTGAACAAATAGCGAAAATAACCGAGGCCAAGTCAACATTGTGTGGTGTTTAAGAGCATCATACATCATCGCAAACATCGGCTCAGCAGCAACGATTTCCGCAGGAAGCTGAAGCATTGGCGCAAGGGATGCATCAACACTCTGAAGAAGCCTCCTAGTTTCGTGAGAAAATGGCTTCCATCGTAGCGATTCCATCAGCGCCTGGCGAGCATCCATGACGGAACCATCGGCAAGAAAGCACCTGGCCCGTTCCAGGTCTATGTCACTGCTCGTTGCTGCGCTATCTAACGTAACATTGCGGTGGTGGTACTGAAGCAGCTTCATGTCGCTGAGCGACTTGAGGGTATGCTCCCGTTCCACGAGGCGATGAGATGTGCAACGAATCGAAGAGTGTTTCAACGGGGCGCATACAAGTAGGCCATCGCCGGTGCCAAACCTTAGGCAGCTTCTTAGATGTCTTCTCATCAATCTAAATCCGAAGATAAAAATTCAAAAACAAAAAAGTTTCCGGCAACGTAATTTTCCCTTTAGTCAAATCCATCAAAGATTTGAAACAATTGTCAGCAATCACTTGAGTCGAGCATACTGTGTACTAGAGGAAGCGTCTCGGTGCGGTAGAGATAGTGCTGCGCTGAGTCGAGCATACTGTGTACTAGAGGAAGCGTCTCGGTGCGGTAGAGATAGTGCTGCGCTGCAGCAGAAACTACACGAACAACGTCAAGCGCTTCCGAATTGGTTCGCGACACACAGGACATTCTTTGCAATGTGCGGCGCAGCTGCTACAGACAACCATGTGCTGGCACGGTTGGAATGCGCAGTTTGATTTGTTGTCGAGGCATACGACGCAAGACGACGGGTCGTTGTCCGCAGCACGCTCTACCTTGGTGGGATCAAAGCGAGGCTTCATGGCGCTGGGCTTCTGTGGTGAAGTGTTGTGCTGCACAGGTTGTTGCGCAGAACTAGCGGGTACTGCGTCTGCAGACGAGAGTCGACTCCACAACCATGTAATTCCCGCGCCAATGGCAATGCCAACAGTAGCGGCGATGGCAATGGCGACATTGTCGTCAGAGGACGTATCACTGGGTCTGCGCTCTCTTGCAGAGCTGCGACTGGACTGGTTTACCATTTGTGAGGGTGTCTGTCAACATGCAAAGAGTGTATCAAGAAAAAGTCAAAGAAGCAGCTTACATCGAAGAATGGCATTCTTCTCAAATGAATGTGCCGTGCTAAAGGAAAGAAGAAATTTTCATGATGCAATGAACATAACGTGACAAGAACTAATTGCAATGCACTTTTTTTTTTTTTTTGGGCTATTCTGAAGGTCCTGGCAACAGTTTGATCATCATCATTGCACCATTGGGAACAAGCCCAAGTGCCTCTAATGTTTTCTGGTGATCATCATACGTCATGCGAGGAAATGCGGTGGTCAGTTCATAGCCGTTCGCTGGCTTGAAAAAAGGTGCTGCCTTTTCTAACTCTCTGCGCACTGCGGAAATGTCATCGTGGAAATACATGTGAAGTGAGATTTTGTGTCCTTGAGGAAGTTTGATTTGAAGCGCGGTGACATTATTCGTCGCGATGACCCCGTGTACTGCTTGGGAAGAGGTTGATTCACTGACGGCCCTCCCGGCTGCAGTGTCGGCAGAAATGTTCGAAGGAATTGCCACAGGCGCTGTGCCGCCGGAGAGGATTTGCTCCATCGAGCCTCTTACTTGCACAAGATGGCCATTCGCGGTGATAAAACGCTCAGGGAGCTTCTTCAGAAGTGCTTCACGAGTCAGAGGTTTGTATCCATGGTCGTTGAGAGACTCTATTCCACGTACGCCGTTGCCCTCCTTCATCTTTGCAGCATTGTGGCCAGTAGGACACAACTCATCACTTTTGTCTACAATCGTGATAGGGAAGCCATCAGGATATTTCTCACGGAATTCATAGGGGTAGAAGCCTTCCAACATATCATCAAGAATCGCGTCGCACAGCGGCCAACCGTAAGGACGGAACAGTCCACTATTCACAGAAATTCCGTCCAAGTACACAGCAACATAGACCATATCTCGGTCTTTGATTTGCTTCATATTAGGCTGTGCTCCAGGAAGAAGACCTGTAAGGCCAACGTGATCTGTAAGGATGAGAGCGTTGTGTTTCAATTTCTCAAGATCAAATGGAACTTTACGCTTTGCATCTTTCACGGCAGCATCTGGCTTCTGTGTTTGGTCTAGCGGAAGAGGATTGACTGTCGCTTTGGAATCGAAGGTTCCACTAAGAAAATCAAACTTCGGTGCGGCGTTGGCAGGGGAACGAGATCGGGGGGTGGTTGAGGGCGATGAAGTCGCACTTCCACCAACCCATGAAAGGCCGTAGTCAGAAAGGAACAAGTGCATCTCTGTGAGCTGACGTTGATTCTCTTCGCACTGAGCCTCGAGGTTTCTTACATCGCCTTCGAGCTCTTTTCGTGTAGCTCGTTCTGCATTGTATTTATCTTCAAATTCTATTGCTTTGGAAGACTTTTCTCTAAGTTCTTTCTGCAGGACTGCACACTGAGACTCTAATGTTCGAAGCCTCTGGGTCATGACTACAAGAAGGTCGTTGGTTCCCGGGTCAGGTTGAGGAGTTGCAGGGCCTGAGGGTCGACGTGACGCTGACGTGGGTCCTTGCGTTGCCTGAGACCCAGCGGCTGATGTCAAAACCACGTTTGGTTGCGGTTGACCAGCAGGTCGAGGCCGTCCTCCGTCCAACACATCTTTCATCAACATTTTCCTCGTTTCATCGTCAAGAACTTCATCGTCAAGCAGGTGCCTCAAATTATTTGTGCGAGGTTTGAACTTGTAAATATGATCATTTGATGGTCTCATTGTACTGAAAGTCTACTAACAAAGAAAATCAAAAAATGATGTCTTTTTAAAGAGGTAAAATAGACTGGTAGGGTTGTGCTTTTGTCATTCTTCGCTTGAGTTTTATAAAGTATTGGAACAACGACATCGCATCGTTACACCACGAGACATGGAATTGGGCATTTGTAGACGTTAGCTATTGCTGTGTGCCAATCACACACGGCTGAGGTTTCCATTTCCACGACGTAATCGCATGAGTGTTCTTCGTGAAATATTAACCATGTTGTCTTCCCTGAGTTCCTTGCCGCGTGGCAACGAAATACGAGCTTGGCAGAAAGCCGCATAGATCCTTGTTCGCTGGCATTGCTTGTCGTGCACAGGCCACCAGCAGCGAGAGGAAGCTCCCACTGCTCTAGCTCAATATTCCATTGCGGAGGCTGCGATGCGTTGTACCAACCGACCAACGTAGACGAGTCTTTATCGTCGCTCCCCTCGAACTGCCCGTAGTCGTGCAACGTGGGAACATAATCTTCCTTAGTTTCATCAAGTGGCTGCTTCCCCCCACTCGTAGCTGTTTGATCTCTTGAGGGCAGTATCGTCAGCTTGCCGTGGGGGCAATATCGGTAGAGCGTAGGAGGAGAGCGGTAGGTCGAATCGCCATCACCCTCAAAACAGTCAAGTGCTTGAAGTACGTCATGAATACCAGCTTGGGCCCTCTGCACTTTGTCTGTATTCTCAAGGACGTTCGATACAAGAATCTCTCGGTATTCATCTTGCGTCAGTGATTGCGGAATGCGACAATATAAATGAGACGATCGATCTTCGTTCATCTGCGCGACGTGCAATTCGTCAGGTTTTGAGATAAGGCGGAATGTGGTGCTCATTCTTGCATAGAAAGTAGTGCCACGGAATGGGATGAAGGACACCTCCGGGGCCTCCGGGTAACTAGTCAAATCCATTGAATCGCTGTCACTCTCGGCCGTTGCGATGAAGAACACGGGACTCCTCTCAGGAATGCGAGCGACTGACGATGTGTCCAACGACAAGGCAGCGATTGCTACGGCACAAAGAAGAGTGATGCGCGATGAGGAATAATTGGTCTTCATTTTCTTTTACGTTGACATTCCTTCAGGTCTATCACTACGTAACAATGAAAACACGAGTAGAGCACGGTTGAAGTGGTGAGGGAGTTTATTTCAGTCACTAAGAAGGTAAGGGCGTAATGGGGACTGCACGATATTGATGTTCAGTCGAGTTATTTTGCGAAAGGGTAGTTACTCACCATCGTCGTCATGATTTTCCGAAGCAGTGCCGTTCGCAGCGACGTACTTGACGAGGTGGTACAAGGGTCCATCCATGCTCATGTCAAACCAGTAGTTCACAGCCACGACGCATGTATCATCGCTAGGAACTTCTGTTTGAGCAACTCTGTGAAACCACATTGCAGGCAAGTACAACACTTCACCCGGAGTGACTTCCGCTTGAAGGGGATTTGTCTTGAGAATTTCTGGGTTGCGCAACATGACATCGTGCTCAGGGGAGTCTTCGACATCGATGCCGATCCAGTCGATCTCTTCGTCTTCAAACTCAATATGTTTATCGAATTCCACGTGAGTCGAATCTGCGGGGTCTGTTTTGACGCAATACTTTGCACTTCGAACTCGTTCCTTTTTGAGCAAAGGAGCCTCCCATGGAGGAATGAGGGTGAACTGCTTCACACCTCTCACCACAGCGTAAATATTCTCGTACCAATCTTGATGCATGCTGGTGACTGACATGCTTGTTCCAATCCATACGTTTGCAGCGTCGCATGCTGATCCAAAGACTTCTTCTCCAAATGACGCAACAGACGATGTGATGTCATCTTTGAGCCACGGGAATTCTGTTTCCAAGCAATTATTTTGAGTCTGACAGTACGGAATTGGAGTTAGTTCAGCAGGATCGAATGCTCTCGGTCGAAACTTTCGGCGAGCGGCGCTTCCGCAAAGATCAACGGAGAGGGGTGCAACGAGAACAGCGTTCAACCGCGCTTGCTGAATGAGAGAAAGAACTGTAGGAAATGGAACTTTCACCTCTGCAGGGGCCATGAAAAGACGTTCAGATTCAGCATCGGTCTCGACAGAAACAGACTCTCCGTCCTTCCCCGGCTGAAGAAAAATGACGTCTGTAATGCAGTCTGCACGACCATTCGGCGTCAAAGAAACAGTGACAGAGCCGGGCTCTGTCGCTGGCTGCGCATCACACGAACCAGATTTCTTGTAGTATTTCGCTTCCGTTTGGAATAGGTAGGCGTCGTCCCTCCACTTTGAGATGGCACTCCAGTTATCAGCCAACCCCCGAATTATGCAGGGTTTACTCTTCGCAACGAATTCACGATAAAATTGAAGCGGAGTTACAATCAATTCGATGCCATCGGAAGGCTCCGTGTTGGCATCTCCTCCCTTCTCTAAGATGCGGACAACTGGGACAGAGGAGAGCGAAAGGAGATCGCAGAGTGAGTCGTACGTCAACTTTGGCGGACAGGCACAACAGTCGTTGGAGCACTCTTCCTGCTGCTGAGACGAGGAAACGTCCGACATTCTGTTGCGTCCAAAGAAGGAAATAACATTGCGAGACTCAAGAACACAGGTAATAAAATGGCCTGATAGAAAATAAAAATAAATCAAAATACAAAATACACACGCGATAATCAATTGCAAAACTCCACCATCTTTCTAGTGTTTCCAATCAAATTGTTTTGTTGCCAAAGCGACGATGTCTTCCGCAACAGCAAGTGATGCCGTGGCACACGGCGACGGTGCATTCCTAATATTCATCAACAAAGGCTTTGCACTTGAAAAATGTTTGTCTTGCTTGTTCAGCGGCTTTGGACGCGTAAACTCTGCTGAGAGGTCGGCGACCCACACGCCCGACTCTCCAATTCCAGCAGCCATGACGCCAGCGAATGAATCAGTGATGTCGTCAGCGGTAACAGACGGAATTAACTTTTGCGCCTCTGCTAAGAATCTTGATTTCGATTGGTCGGTGAGGAACTGCTGAATTCCTAGCCCTACATTTCCTGCGAGAAACGCCCACACGGCGGATGATTGAAGGATGTCAACAAGATACGGAAGTTCCCAGTTCAACGCCGTGTACCCCTCGAACGCGCTGCACATTGCAGATCCAGGTCCGATGATGACTCCTCGTCCACGCCGCTCATCTACAGTTGGCGTAAAGTGAATCCCAACTGGAATGCCACCACCAGTGGGGCATGGGTAAACGTTTGTCTTCACTGAAATCGTGGATGAGGGCTTCAACTGATAGTACCTCCCACGAAAAGAGACAGAGCATGCTACTTTGGGGCCCTCGGTTGCAACGACATCTCCAGCGATCGCGGCTAGGTGATTGTTATGGAGACCAGAGCAAACGATGACATGTGAGGCACTGTAGACGACTAATGGGCCCTCTTGTCCAGGTTCCTTGACAGCGAGGAGAACGCGGTCAGCAGAATCTGTTGTTCTTAACCCACGAACTTCACCACGAAACACAGATGAAAATCGAGAGTTTTTTAGCAGTGCTTGGTGCATATGCCGAGCAACTGCAGAGAAGTCGGCGATACCAGTGTTCGGGCTCCACAGCGCAGCAACTCCACAAACTAGCGGTTCGATAGCGTGTATTTCCTTTTGGGTTGCCAAAAGCTGGAGGTCCTTCACGCCATTAAGATTTCCACGGCGAAAAAGCTCCTCGACGGCACCCCGCTGCCCTTCATCCACAGCGACGATTAGCTTGCCAACGCGCTCGCACGGTAAGTTATGCACCTGGCAGTACTCAAACATTCGACGAGCTCCCTCCACACATAAACGCGCCATGCTGGAGCCTGGAGTGTAATACATGCCGGCATGAATCACTCCACTGTTGTGTGACGACTGATGGCAAGCAACGTCAGCTTCCTTTTCAATGATGCGAACACTTTTGGTTGGAAATTTCTGAAGGACTTCACGGGCCACTGCAGTGCCGACAATTCCGCCCCCAACGATGACAACGTCCGAGTGAGAAGTGACGAGACTATGATAGGAAGGATCGCGTCCGTCAAAGGCGTCAGAAAGGCGGCGGTGTTGCGACCACCACGCAGCAGAGGCGAGAACAATCGAGCTCCCAAAAAAGCACAGACGACGATTTGTGAAGATCTTGCCCATTATTTGTGTGGTAGTCTGTGAAATGCAAAGGGCGAGCATTCACAGCGTTGATTAGGCGTGGGGTACAAAATACCTCCTCGGCTTAAGCGATTGGATCTTACAAAAAATAATATCTTCTTCTTCTTGATGACACACTGCGGGCACGTTCTTACGAATGTGTTGCTTTAGGTGATGAAAATTCGCTGTTGCGCTTCCAAACACTTTCCTCGTCGCCATCATGAGTAATCGCTTCTCCAGTAGTATAGAATTCACGTTTCCAAACTGGAACTTTCTCTTTCAGTGTGTTGATTGCAAAAGCAACTGCAGCGAGGCCACTCTCACGATGCTCTGTCGTGACTGCAATGAAAACAGATGCTTCACGGACTGGAACTGCACCAATTCTGTGAGAAATGACGACGCGATGCACTTGAGAATATTGTGAGAATACACTACGGACAATGTGACTCATTTGCTTCATTGCCATTGATGTGTATGCCTCATATTCGAGCCTAGCAACGGGGCGGCCATGGAAGTGATTTCGGGTGACACCAATAAATGTTGCGATGGCACCGCATTCGTCACACGACGCGTATGTCGAGGTCAACTTTCCAATATCAATGGATGACTCGGTAATTTCTACAAACGCAGATCCAATAACACCATCAGAGTTTGTTACGATGGGTCCATCGTGATTGGCGTCGAACACAATTGATGCAGGGTGACATTGTGCCGGTGACAATGGCGCATCAGCAACCCGATTTTGACATCCGAAACAGTTTGACTTTGAGTGCAGTGAAAGGTCTTCGCTCTGGTTTGCCATTGGCAACCGAATATGTGTTGTAAAACTTTTATAATCAAGAATGAGAATCGAAACAAGCCTGAACAACCATCAGTAACATTCACACTGGTTCTGTGCGAGAAAAAAAAAACATTTTGAAATATTTAACTCAAAACAATGTGAAAAACGCAGCATTACTTTGTGTTGTGATTGTTGCTTCATGTTTCCAAAGAACAACTTGACTTGACTTTCGAGTCAAGTTGGTTCTGGCACACAACAGTGCAAGTACCTACGACAACTTCATCATTCGAGAAACGTTGTCCTCAAATGCAGCGTCCATGATGTCAAAAGCACGGAGCGATGAGACAATAACGTCACAATACTGCTCCCTCACACTAATGTGCACCATCGCATCCACTCCACCGGACTTTGAACGCAACTCTTTTGCCCACCAAGTTTGCCCTGCAGATCCAAGCAAGGCTTTCACGATCTGAATGGTTTCCTTTGCTTGATTTTTGATGGAAAACTCTCCCCGCCTCAAGCCTTGCGCAGTGTGGATGTCGTTCAACGCATCGAATAGGTACACAAACTGCTTCAAGGGGAAGCAATGAAGCACTTCCTCACGCTTCTCTGTTGTGGGTAGCGAACTCATGCGTTGCAGGGCTTCTGCGGCAAGTGCAGCAACGCATCGGAGAAAGTGCACAAGTAGCTCAGTCATGAAATAATGCTCACCAGACACGTTCTTGCTCTCCTTTGGTAGCAAACCGACAATATCTTGAGCGACGGGAACAGCGGCTGATGCAGCCATGACAAGTGCTGTGAGCCGCTCAAATTCCACTTCGACAGCCTCTAAGCTGGTTTCGAATTTCAATGAAGGCCTCGAAGTCAATTTACCGAGAAGCGCTTCTCCGATAAGACATGCGGCACCAATAAGAAGCCTCGCTGCGGGTGGAGGAACACGTCGGGCCGAGGCAGTCATGCAAACAATCTGGAACAGCAATGCCACAGTGGACAGCGGATGAGGCTCTAACACGACAATGTTTTTTTCATACAATTCAGTCATTCGACGAAGCTTCAACGCAGCAGACATTTGACGATTGTTAACGCGGTGCTCAGTAATTGTATTTGCGATCACGGCCAAAGCTGCATTTGGAGTAGTCACAGCGTGCTTGCGTCTCAAGTGCGATTTGTGTTTCTTGGTGAGGTTAGCGAAGATAGATCCACTCGCTTGCTGCCGCAATTTGTACGAGAGCGTTGCATACGTTTCACTCGACAAAACGGGAAACACTCGTGCCATTAGACAAGACACTGCCCACTGCGCTTCTTTCTTCTCAGGGACCACTACATGCAGTCGGAACAGCGTCGTCAGCAATCTGCAGGCCTGATCTTGCGAAAGTGCTTGAGAACATAGTGGAGCATTTCGGAGGAGGAACGCAGATGCGCCAAGAAGTCCAACCTCCGCGACGTGGAGGACACGGCGCTTCTCTGCGCTTGACGAAACGTCTCTATCCAGCATGATGATACTTGAGCAGAGTGCTTGAAGACCTTGAACGAGTTCACAAATTGCTGCGACATTCTCCACAAGCTCAGCTTCTCTCTTGGCTGCACCATCAGACTGATCATTTTCACTCGCCACCGAATCTTGTCTCTCAAACGCAGCGCGAAGGACGTTGCCAATTGCATGGATGGACAGCCACGTGAGGGGAACGACTTGGGGGCTCACAGGTTGTGGAATCCATCGAACACCCTGCGGCTTTTTGGGAGACTGCACAGATGTAGCGGAATCTTCCAACTCAATAGATACTTCATGATCAACTTCAGGTATGTCTTCAGATAATTGCTTGAGCGACACTACAAACCTAGGGCACATCTTATTGATGTCTTGAGACGTTGCTAACACACCAAGCACGAGGCTGCAAAGTTGTGCAGCAGGAGGAAGCGCAGCTGTGACGCTTCGGGCGGCTGTCGTCGAGGGCACCTGCGAGTGCAGAAGAAATGAGGGTATGCTGACGGGGGAAAGCAATGCATTCAAGAAGTCAGGTTGCAACAACGACTTCCACAAAAATGCAGACAGGTAAGGCCGTGCAACAACCGAGTGGCGTAAAGAGTCCATAGCAACGTTTAATCGCTCGATCGTGGCGTATTCTTGCAAGATGTACTCGTCAGAATTGATGTCAGCGTTCTCTGAAGTGGATTTAATTGCGCGAGAGCGATTCGAAATATTTTGTTGAGCACCTGCAAGTTGCTTGATAAAGGTTGCTTGCTCAGATTGGAAAAAGGAGTTTCGCTGCTGCTCAAGCTTTCCAATGACTCGCAGAATTTGAAATGCATGCTCTGACGAAAGGAATGAGCTAGAGGACTTCGTGATGGCCTCGCCATCGAACGATGAGCGGCTGCGCGAGACAATCCGCCACTGCGGCCCACGAGTCTCTTGGAGCCCAAGCTCATCTACAATGTTCACGCTGGTTGTTGAGGACAGAGGTGCAACAATGTTACTGTCAGGAACCTGGAGCAAATCGATGGCAAGCGCGTTTGAGCTCCCAGCAATTCTTGTTGCTGAGGAGTTTGTCAGATGCTTTCGCAGGCGAGTCGGGACAACGAGCGATCGCTCAAAGCGACTTAACGCAATTGGTATTTTTCTAAACAGAAGTTTATGACGAAGAGCTTCAAGTGCTGCACGAGATTGCCGCTGCTGTTGATCTGCCTCAAAAGCATTGAGCTGTTGAAACTGCACGTCTTTCGCTCCTTGTCGCGCAGCTTGCGGTGCTCTTGCGATGTTGCGATTCTTTGACGGTTCATTTAGCTTCCTGTCAATGTTGCTGATTTTTGCACTGCACCGTTTGAGCTCCAGCGCCACAACACGAAGCTCATTGAGGCGGCGAGTGATCATACAAAGAAAATATTTATCCTCTTCGTTGTCGCATGAGAAAAAAGATGAAGGATGAAATATTGACGAAATGAAGTGTCAACGTTCACTGAGTGCCATGACAATAAATTTCTACGTTCTCAAAGTCGCAATTGTACAAGCAGCGAGAAGGGCGAAAATACAAATAGTCATTGCAAGAATTTTGTCATTCTCTACCATGTCTCAAGGTGAGAAATGACTTTTACAAATTGTTCAAACGTGACATTCGAGTCGAGGACTCCCGCATCTCGTAAGAAGCTAAGAACTTGTTCTTCCGAAAGAAGGCCGGTGACGTCAAGCTTTTTGAACACAACGATAAACGCTGCGAGTGAGATCATTCCAGTCCTCTCAACGTCTTGAGTGTAGAAGATCAATTTGAGTTCTTTCATCCGGGTTTCGCTTGTCTTCCTCATCAACTGCAACCTTTCGTTTTGGACAAGCTCTGCGTCAATTGTAGATTGGCTTCTGTTCAACGGGGATGAGGGTGATGGAGGATTCATGGGGTCATCAATGTGAACACGCGATGCACTGCGATGAGACCTACCGGTGGGAGACTGTTTCAGGGAACTCGAAGAAAAAGCACTCACGACTCCCCATGGGCTTGCTTCTACGTCTTCTCCTCCCCAGGCAATGTTGCTTTTTTGCTTTTTGATTGCGATTGCAGCGGTTTGCTTTGTTACCATTTCTGAAGGCACCACACGGGAAGGAACGAACGAATCTGGAAACATCGAGATCATCGGTCCCGATTGGCTTCTTGCTGCAACATTGGATAACGTTTTCCCTAGTGACTCTGACACTGAATATTTTCGGACAGCGACTTCCGACGCTCGAGCCGCGATGATTCGAATGCCATTGTAACCTGCAGGCACAGCACTTTCCACTGTCGCAACGCGGAGCCAGCGGATACCGTGGAGAGGGTGGGTCAACTTGACGCGGATTGTTTTCGGACTTGACGGTCGAAGGCAAACACTTTCAAGCAGGAATGCCTGGGGCACTGGGGAGTCTCCAGGGTCCTCGTTGTGATGGAACGTCAGCGACTTTGAAAGGTTTGAGTGGGAGATGTAAATCTCGTGCTTGCTTGTGGTGGCTCGCAACACATCCACCTCCACGCCGTAGATGGTGTGCGTGGACCCGAAGTCGATGCTGATCCACTGTGGCCCTTTAGCGCCTGCTGACCATCCATCTTCAGGAAAGTCGTCCATAATGACTTCGTCGGAGGCGGGGTTCTTTTCAATGTGGTCGCTTGGGTTGTTACTCCACCGAGTCACAGTGAGATAACTGCTTCCGAAAATATCAGAAGCTTTGGAGGGCACTTCCATCGGTGACCAGCTTGTTTGAATGTCAGTCTTCCAGTTCGGTCGTACGGCCATGGCATGGTTGCGGTTGCCACTGCGATCCGTTAAGATGCTTGCAAACCCAGATGTGGCTTCATAAAAGACAAGACGTTCACGACGTAGCTCTACACTTGGGTCTAGATAGACCTCTTCGCTGTTGAGAAGCGAGGAGACACAAAAGTTCTTGACACTTCCGTGAAGAGAGTACCTTGGAAAGAGTGCATCTAGCAGCGCACCGATGGTACCTCCTTCAGTGAGCGGCAGGTAATGCTCAGGAGAACCACAGTTGGCATATCGGATTTGTGGGACTATGCCATCGACTTCGAACATGACGTTATTTTGTGCCGAATCAAGGACACGCAGCGTAATGTTGTGCCAACGGTCATCTTCGATCGGCCTTAGTGATTTGGCTCGAGCGGCTGGGTCGAATTCTTCTTCAGATAAGAAGCACGACGCATGCAGCTCCCTTCCATCTTTGTCGCACAAACATACTCGAAGACTATTGGGCGTATCTTCTCCAAAAGCATCTTGATTGAGCATAATGCAGAAGTACCCCTTCTCTACACTACCAAACTCCACAATGCACGAAGGCTTGGTGGTGATAGCGCGTATTTGGAACGTGACCTCGAAGGACTTCAGGTTGAGGCGCGCCAAGGGAGGCACAAGAATGTAACTATCGCTGCTGAGTGCAATCGATGATTTTGGTGGAACTGACAGTTCCCAAGTGAGCCCAGTCGCGGCAACATCACGAGGAACGTTCGTCACGAGCATATCTGTTGTCGAGGCGAAAGGGACGAAAAGCAACTCTTTTCTCAACCCACCTCCCTCGGGCGATGATGTAAGAACTGCGAAGTTCCTAACGCAGCAGTGGAGCGCAGTTGTCGACGTGACAGAGGACTTACCGAGTACCACAGAGGCCCAACAAATTTCGTCGCGGAGAACTTCTATTGCGGTCCTATCACGAACACGGCTCGCGTTTGTGACGGGCATGCGAGCCAGTTCTTCTACAATACCATCTTTCAACTCTCTCAAATTGGTTGTGAAAAGATGAGACGCTCGAACATCGAGTTCATCCACGCAAACCATTGCAGGATCCGATGGGTCCGGTGACAGTCGGATTGTGATATTGTGCCACTTTCCATCACACAACTCTTTGTAGTGGAATTGGTATGCACGCTCTTCTAAGATAGTGGCAATTCGTGCGTTGTGGTTGGTGCTGCTTCTCTTCATGGAGATGGCTAGGCCATCAAAGCCAGAAGTGCTCATAGCGGTGATCTCGTCCGCATCTAACTTTTGTCGTTGAAGGAGTTGCTTAAGTTCTGCTCGCCTCGCAATTTTTCGCCGGCGATGAGGAGTTTTCATACTTGTGGAGGGGACGCTGCGCAAGTCATCATCGAGTTCAGAGGGTGGCGCTAAC
The DNA here is from genome assembly GCA_001460835.1 of Bodo saltans. Lineage (NCBI taxonomy): Eukaryota > Euglenozoa > Kinetoplastea > Eubodonida > Bodonidae > Bodo > Bodo saltans. The sequence goes on along the minus strand of CYKH01002199.1, from coordinate 10,339 downwards.
ATGGTAGAGCTTGCGAGCAAGTCGTCTGCAAAGGGGGCTGCACTTGGAAGCATTTGCGGCGAAAGTAACGGTCCTGAAGATACCGATGATTTTGAAAACGGGGATGTAAGGCCAGCCAAAACAATTGGGCTTGTTGCTCGCTGAGCTGCTGTGCTCGTGATAGTTGTGACTTCTTTCCTGACAACACGTTGAAATTTGAGGATGTGCGTGCCAGGTTCATTAAACCGGCGCTCATGATCGCCACCTTCGTTTGCTATTAATGACCCTAGCACACAACGATCAGCTGACACAATGGACCAAACCGACCCTGTTGCTGTGCTGTTGGACTTTAGTGCAAACGAAAACCAAATGGGATTTTCTTTTGCGGCGGATTCCATGTCGGAGACTGGAGAAAATTCCACAATACTGTCGTCACGCAGAATTGGGGTCATCGGCGGGAATGGGGTGAAGACCCATTCAGGTGCCCAAGCACAACCGGAGACGCGCTGATACACATCATTGAGGACATCACCAGACCCTTCCGTCATCGGCCACGAAAGAATATTGTCGCCAACTTCTCGCGCAAAGCAAAAGTTGCGAATCTCACCAACAAAAAAATCATTGACGTCATTGTCACCCTCATTGCGTGCGCCCAGGTTGAGAACAGGATTACGGCAAGTGAACTCTCGAGGTTGATCTCCGCACACAACACGAATCGGAACCGCAATGTCATCTACGAAGACATGTGTTTCGTTCACCTCCGAATCGTACACAACCCACTGAAGTTTGTGCCACAGCCCATCATAAATATCGTACGTTGTTTCCACGCACAGCGCTCGAGCACAACTGTCTACAAGTAGGAACGTTGTGATGTATGGGGCCAGCATACGCTTCCTTGGGCTTGTATGCTCATCGACACGTGTGTGCGTGAAGATGCCGCACGAGCTCTCGGTGGTCGGCTTCTTTATATCGTGCACGCTAAGGACGCATCCAGAAGAGAGTGCAACAGTAGGATCAGCCATTGACCCAGCCTTGATCCACAAGGAAACCGCAAAATGTTTCAGCTGAGACATGTGGAAGTTGGACTTCAAGTTCACTGAACTCACAAAAGAGGAATGACCGTCAAAGTGAAGTGCCCGGCTTGGTAAGGTTGTATTCTGCCAGTGACGATGCTCGTCTCCATCCACTTCGCACTGCATGTTGGATGGAGTGCTCGGCACGAGGGCAGCGATAGAGTTTGGATTCACTTCCATCTTGTAGTGTGATAGAAAGCGCTCATCAAGTTGCGGTGGAAGTCGACCGATGCTTGAGCGGCTTGCGTCATCCAGTGCCCATTGATGCTCGATACCATTGATCAGCATTCTCAATTGGCACACAGATCCAACAAAACCGTTCCCACCGCAAACAATAGGAGCTAGACGAACATCGTGAGCAGCTTGCGGACTGGCAGGCGCGGTATCTGCACATCGTGGCAAAAGTAGTAGATGCCGAATCTTTGCGTACGTGTCTTTGATTGTCGTTGAAATTCTGCTCTTTGTGCTCATCGGCGTTTCCGTTGTGATCTGGAGAGACACCCCAGGTACGGGAAGAGAAAACGAAGTGTCTGAAGCAGAGAAAGTGCTGAAACCGAGAAGTGAAGCGCCTCCATTGGTGCTGACCTCGTTATTGTTGGGATTGGCTTGTTTCTGCAAAACAGTTCCACGACGACTTCCATGTGAAAACGCACGACTTTTGCGCGGCGACGAAGATTCTGTTTGGAGGACACCATTTCCAGGAAACTGCTCGAGCACAAGCGACTGGGAAAGCTCAGAGGGAATTTCATCGATTGTCATCTGGACATTCTCAGAAGAGCCCAGCACTGGGATGATCAGCCGAATGTGGTGCCAAAAGCGATCTTCAAACACACTTGTGTCTTGGTAATTGCACATCAACCGTGGCGTTGTGCTGTCACTGAGAATGGCGGGGTCGATGTCGGCGTGATGCAGGAGAGTAGCAGCCGATAATGCGCTGGTAATCGTGCCAACGAGAAGAACATTTACGCGATTCGGCTGCAGTTCAATGATGCACACACCCTCCACAACCAGGACGTGTCCGTACGCCCTACCGAGGCGAACGTAAAAGTCTACATCGACGCCAGTGCTTTGAGGAAGCAGCGGCACTCTCACAGACCCCAAGTCGAGACACGTTCCGTCGTCAAGCAGCGCTGTGCTGTATGGTAGAACAGTCTTTGGAAACACAGTTGTACGGCCTGAAAGCTGCATTGAGCAATCGATTGCAGCAAGTTCATCTTCCTCTTCGTAGACGCTAAATCGACTTCCATGAGTAGGTGTGGGAAGACCGAAAAGTGACTGACCACCAGGAGTAGCAGAGCCAGATTGACGGTCACCGGTAGTGAACTTGCCATTGTTCACTCGACGCTCAGCTTCGACTGTTCTGCCCGTGCCGATGTCGAATCTCCATGTGAACGCGTAATGACCAAGTCTGACGACCACTTCTCGAAGCTCGCCTGAGAACAATCGACCCATTGTAAAGCACTTCACAAACGCTGGGTCATCCTCGGAGAGAGGCTGAGAGGGAGAAAGACATGAAAATGAATTCTTCCCGTTGGTATTGGGAGACTTTGAGGAGCGGGATCGCACCATTTCCGTCAAAGTTCGAATAATTTCACGGCGTTTTTTGATTGACAAGAACATAAAATGTTGGCTTAATGTTGTTGACAGTCCACCTCCGATGCTGCCTTGGGGAGCAGATGAGGGACTGTTTGATCTACTTCGAGCGGACATTGGTGTTTCATCGCTTGCAGCATTGAAAACACCACTTGCGGCGACTCGCTCGTCTGCCTCTTCTAGTTCCTGAATCAGGTCTCCGAACAATTCATCCTCATCCGCAGCGAATCCTGAGGTTGAAGGAGCTGCCTGTGTCGACGCAGAGGAAAGTTGTCCCACCGAAGCGATTCTTCGGAAGGATGCAGCACCAGAGGGTTTTGGAAGTGCGTTGTTGTCGAGGAATGCAATGCTGGTGCGCGAGCGAGCTTTCCTCCATGACTCTTTCCCTTGAAGTTTTCCGCTACCAAATTCATCGGCCTCTTCTTCAGAAGACTTTTCCGTCAAGGATTTCCTTTCTGAGTGGAGATTTAGTTTAGACGTTTCAATGCTACGCCGACGAAGGGACTCCTCCATTTCAGAACGCTGTGAAGCAGCCGTTTGGGCATGCTGCACGTATCTCGATCGGCTACGAGATGCTACATTCGACTGCGATGCGAAATCGCTGAATGATGCGTTTGCAGACACATCAGCACCATCCACATTCCCGGCGCCGGGAGAACTTTTCCCCCGAAGAGGCCCCCCCTCTTCGTCAACGTGAAGAGAAACATATTGCCACGCAGCGAGCGCACCATCAAGGAAGAGCGACGCACCAGTCTTCGGGTCTATGATCCATCGCAGGTGATGCCACTTTCCATCCGTAACATCGCACTGTGAGACGAACGCATCGAGGCCATTGACAAGAGCAACCGAGGGCTTGCAGTCCAAGTTCAGGACCATGTGCACAGGACTCAAGAAGGGAGCAGTGAAGACGATGGCTGGGTCACGGTCCCGAGTGCAGATCCACATGGCAAAAGAAACAGGCTGTCGGCCCTCTTCCTTTTTCACTCGTTCGAAGTATTCGCGGTTCATGGTTTGCGAAACAGGCGCGTGAGGCTCGTTGTCTCCTCCCGATGAAGAATGATTCGCCCCATTTCCAGATGAGGGCGTGAGGACAGATCCGGGACTCATAAGCTGCAGCGAAATACCTGCAGGAGAACTTGGTACAATCACAACGGAGGTACCGGTCATGTGTTCAGTAGATTCAAACGCCGCAACATTAAGCATTGGGGGCGGCGTGAGTGACGTGATACCTTGCGGCGTTGGCTGCGTACTATTGGTGCTTCCGGCGGTGGCCATTGCTTCGAGGACATCTTCCGTGAGCGCAGGCACTTCTGCCACTCGTCCTTCAATACCATTTAGCAATAATGACGTTGCAGGGAAATCAGCGGTTTCCCATCCACATGAGCAAAGATTGAGGTGTAAGCCAAGGGAGTGCTGCTTTGCTCCTGATCCTCGATCCCATACAATCGTTCCTTTCGCAAAGTCAGTGACCCACCAGTGGAGCTTATGGCCACCTGGATGACCAATCTCGACTGCAACATCGGCAAGAAGACCGCAGTAATGATCACGAACTTGCTTGTCCGACGCCGAAAAACGAGCTGCGATAAGATCGTGACTGGGATAGACGACACGCTCTCCGACGTTGCTCCAGTCTACTGGTCTTAGTGAGTGATCACGGTGCGGATACACGACGGAGGTTTTGTTAGCGTCAACTTGCACCAAAACTTCACTTCCATCTACAGTGACCTGAAGAAAGTGCCACCGACCATCGGCAAGGATTGGCAGAGGCGACTCTGCTACGATTTTATTGCCATTATCGTCGCGAACAGAAATCCGTAAACCCCCAGCGAGGTTTCCAAGCAACGCACCTTGAGTGCCTACAACTTTGACTGGCCGGAGAGTTTTGGGAATGGGAGCGCGTTGCCAGCGAGATCCGGCGGAGTGAAGGAACCTCGTTGGTGGTGCATGCTGATACTTATGAGCAATTTGCGTAGCATCGCGCGAGGGGTGCGTTGTGATGTTGATTTCTACCGAAAATACTTCATGCGCTTCATTGGTGAGAGAAACGAGGCACGCAGGAAGTTGACACGTTGTTTTAATCCACGCTGAAAATGTGTGATTGAGCAGATGTTCTCTCCACGCTCGAGCAGTGCCAATGTTGATGTAAGAGTCGCTTTTCCCGAGCACGATCGACGACATGGTTTGCTTTGTCGAAAAGTTTCCTCTTAGATTTTCGAGTTTAGAGAGCTTGAATAATGATCATCGTACCAAAACCGTGAGACAATTCGCGTTTACAGTATGAATTCATCAATTATGTAAGAAACAAAAAAAGCGAAGTACCGACAACAGGAAAGCCCTAAAGAACATTTGCGATCCTTTGCCCTTTTTTGGGACATTCGATTTTCTGTCGAAATTACCAATCAATGCTCTCGCCGTGATTCTCTTGTATTTTTGGTGTGATGTGTGAAATTGTGTGTGACTTGTGCGATTCGCTAGCTGGTTACCCCCAAACGTCAATCTCGTCGAGATCGTCCCCGAGGTATTGAGATAGAAGCTCCACGGGATGGCACGCAGCACCATGTCTAAGAACCTTATCGACAAGCTCGCGACCAGCAGCACGGTTAAGAGGGTCGTGCTCAAACTTCTTTTTCCAGATGCGGCGAGCAACTTCAAGGCTATAAAGGTAGCCATAGTATCCAGCGGGATACGTGGACAGATGCTCAAATGACAGTGTGCGAAGAGCGCCACCCTCTGTTGGGGTTAGCACCGTAATGGGAGCTGTAATCTCCATCACCAGCTTGGCAAGGTTGAACATGCCACGCCCATATTCCTTCATATCGCCCAACGTGCGCTTTCCAACGTGCCCCTTGTCGCCGTGCGGGAAGTACACAGCAAGTGGCTGCGGGCCGTGGAGGGTCTGATCTACCGCCGCCAGACAGACCTGGTCCATGGTGTCCAAATGGTAGAACATATTGGCCACCTCGTTCCTCTTCATGACCATATCAAAGCTAATGGGCTCACGAGTGTTGATACGGTGGGCCCACAGCTTAAGGAAGTCGTGCGACGTGAGGAACTGCTCAAACAGTTGTGAGAAGGTTTCGACAAAATCAATCGAACCTCGGGTACCAGCGAGGTTCTGAACCTTGGTCTGACCAAAGATCGTATGCAGTGCGTGACCAAACTCGTGGAAGCAGGTGACAACCTCATGAGGCTTCATCAGGATCATCTCATCGTCCATCGAACCATCAGGGCGCTGTTGAAGAGCACCATCGGATCCAGCATTGCATGTCAGCACCACAACAGGGTATTGACGCTCTGGAAGGTCAAGGCCAACTTGCTTCAAGACTTTGGTGTGGGGGCGGCATCCGAGCTGAACAGTCAGGTGGCCAGCTTGGCAAAGCTTCGTGGGACGAGCAAACATATCGAGCACAATAACACCCAGGAATTGCTTCTCTTCGTCATAGACGAGGAACTTCTTCGCATCGCGGTGGAACAGTTCATCTTTCGCAAAAGGAACTTGCTCCAGCTTTACACCGAACACTTCAGAGCACAGGCACTGGATGCCGCGAACACAGTTTGCAACGGAGAAGTACTCAATTGCTTTCTCGGGCTCCGCATCGCGTCGGAGCGACGTGCAGATCTTAGCGCGATTGTCATCAGTGAGCCCCGAGCGGTTACGCACTTCTCCTTGGTACTTCATAACCAGTTGCGCCTCACGTTCAGCCGCTGCGCGATATTTGTGAGTGACACCACACAAAAAGTGCCACACCTTCTGCTGATTCTCGAGCATCGTCCCACGAAGCTGCTGCTCAGCGTAGCTCTCGAACCCCAACTTTCGAGCGAGATCGTAACGGCATTGAATCAAATTTCGGAGGGTGCCAAATGGGTTCCTGGATTCTTGGTCCATCAGGAAGCGCATCGCTAGTTCTTCCTTCTCAACATTCATCTCAGTGATCACCTTACGCTCAGCGTCGGGAAGGTGGATACCGTTGCCCTCCATATCTCGCTTGAGTTGGGCAACGTTCTTGTTTTCTTCGTCGGACAGTTCCTTGCGTGCTTGGGGGCTTGCGAGTTCAACAAGTACGTCATACAGGCTACGTCTTGCGTTCACTTCGCACATGTACTCATGGCCACGCTGGAAGGCGTGAGTTGCGTTCCGTTTGTAGGCCTCATCTGGGTGCATTTGGCGCACGAATTCACAAGGATCAAGAAGCAAACAGAGAACGTTTGAAGTGGAGTCGAGGAGGTCGTGCTTCTCACGGAATGATTTTGCTTTCGGAATTGCGTTTAAGAGCGCTTCGCATGCTTCTACCGTTCCATCAACAGTTTCTAAGAGACAGTTCTTGTCTGAGAGAAAGCTGAGCGTCGGAATTTCAATTGATGGAGAAGATTTTGAGTTCCATCGCTGCTGAGTGATGGTCGTGCGACGAGGAATGCCGAAAGACAACGCCGATGCACCAGAAAGTGCTGCGGGTGACACGCGTCGCATCATCTTTTTTAATAACTGCGTTGGGAGTTAAATACAAAATCAATCAGCACGATGCCGACATTGGTAAGTATCAACAGCGCTCTCATCGTGCAACAAGATTTTTTTGAAGTTGAATGCACCTTCAATTTTTCCAAAAGAGATTTTTTCCAACGATGCCCAGAGATTGCGGCTTCCACCGTTTTCGGTTTTCCATTTAGCTTCGCTGTTGCTTCTCACGTAACACTAGAACACAATGTAAAGATAAACCAGTAAATCAAAACAAAATGAAAAATGGCGCCGAGAGAAAGCATCTCACACATGTTTCGCCCAAAAAGAGAACAACGTAAATATTTTGGCATTCTCATTGACCCCTTTTTTTGGCGAACCAAGTGCACCTCCACGCCACTCTCAGGATATATGTCATATGTTGGACACTCGTACACACTAACACAAATGTTCGCCGTACTCGTTCACACACGAAAAAGCAGAAGGAGAAGGAAACGAAAAAAAAAGGAAAGCAAAAGTAAGTGAGCGGGGAGTCTTGGGAATGATCTTGAGTGATGATCTGACTGAGTACACCTCCTTTTTCGATCAGCAAAGTGTGGAGTAGAGAAATGAAAACGTGCAGGAAGGGTGAAATGGTAACTAGCGACGTTCAACGGGATGTAATAAAAAAGTTTTTGATGTTTTTCGTTGTTGCGGAGGAAGTGCTCATCATCAATACTACTTTCTTCAGTTTTTCTCAGAGTGTCAGTGTCTGCGATCTATCACAAAGTTATCAGCGGCGAGGAGCAAAGAAAGAAGGTTGCTGAGCAGAAGGTTGCTGCGGGAAGTTCTGTTGCTGACCTCCTGAGTGATGACTTACGTTGTGGTAGGATGGTTGCTGCCTCTGCTGCATCTGATGAAAGTTGTTGTTGTTGTTGTTGTAACGGATGTGTGGGTCCGTTGGAGCCATTGAGTGTGGCTGCTCTTGATAAGGTTGGAAATCGTGTTGTTGAAATTGTGATTGGCGCGCGGGTAGCGGTGCTGCAGCTCGAGGAGGTGGGTACATGGCGTAGCCATCGTTTGAATTCTTGGCAATGCTGTTGTGCAGATGTTGATGAGTGGGAGGGATGTGCATCTGGAACATTGCCGGTGCAGCGGGTGGTGGAGTTGCTCCTCGCATTTGAGGCAATGAAGCTTCGGCCTTCACGAAGAATGCTCCACGTCCACTTTCCTCCATCGCACTTTGTGCATGCTGCTGTGGTGCGTCAGTGACCGCATTGGTCATGTTGCTCTGTTGCTTTCCAGTAAGCGAAAGAAGTTGCTTGGAGACAAGACGTTGCAAGTTGCGGTCCTCGTCCCAATTCAGCAGCCAAATCCGGCAGCGGAATTGCTTGAAAAGTCCGCGTTGAATCTCGCGAAAGTCAATTGCTTCGCCAGAAGTGCCAAGACTGCGGAAGTAGATGGTAAGTTTCATCAGATCAGACTGGAACTCAGCATCCAGAACGTGCATCCTGAGATGAAAGTCTTGAACGATCTGTTGAGCAGCTTTGCTAGCAAGCGCATCCTTCCTGCGTGCGTGGTAGTACTTCTTTCGGTCCTTGTTGAGGGCGCGACGAATGATTTGTTTCTGTGACATGTCATCTTGATCATGTTGGTCACTAACATCAGCGGCAACTTGGCCAATATTCTCGCCACGGTCACCCTCAACGACGACAAGGTCTCCAACGCATAATCCCCGACGATCACAGAGCGGCACGACGTAAACGTCTTCTGAAAATTTAAAACGAACCAGTGCGTGGTGCATAGAACCCGCGTGCATGCGGAAGCAGCCATCTTCATTGGTGTAGTGAGCACCCCCGACCTGTTGACTTTCATCTTGCGAATCATTACGATCATCTTCTTCGTCTTCGCAAAGTGAGCCACCGGTCGCAGCCGGGGCTGAAAAAAGTTGCTGTGCGTTGTTGTTACGGTAAACAACAATTCCGTTCAGCGAGGTCGGAAGGCCATCTTGTTGATTTTGAAACGAGGGAGTGGGGTGGTGAACAGAAAGAGGGAATGAAGATAGGCCGCTGGTAGTGTGATCGTGGGGTGTTGGAGCCACGGGCGTCGGTGTTGGGACACGACGATGAGCTTCTTGAATGATCAAGGGATGAGAGACGGAGGTTGCAAGCACAATGCTGTTGCTGTTACTGTTGTTAGACGCTGCGGGCGCGATGCTGCTGCCAGCACCAATAGTTAGTGGTGAGTATGGCTCCACAGGGCAGGGGGCTGCTGCTGTACAGTGCCATGCGGGATCGTTACTATTGTGCGTGTGGTCCCCTCGACGATACATTATTTCCACTTCTGTTCTCAACCGAACATGAGTGTAGTCACCACATTCACTGTCTTCTTTGTTGCCGCATTTTTGCGAGATTAATAGACTAAATCAATTACTACCGTTCGCAAAAATCGCGAAATAGATGCCGACAGTTGGGTTGAAACAGAGGCGTTCAGGCTCCGCTAATCATCGCCGGATGGACACCGATGATGACGCACGCACCCACACAGAAGATGTTCAAAGCTGGGAAGAAGATCCGTTGCGTCTACGATCACCTGCACCGTCAGAACCGCGCGACTCTCCCAAGAACGCAGGCATCGAATCCATCCGGCCAACCGACACAACACTACACTTGTACGACTATCAAGATGCTCCCGCCTGGGCTCGCGGCAACCCTTTTATTCTCCGTGGCTATCGAGCTCAATACACAATGTCGATGTGCCTCCGAAGCATATTTACCATCCACAACGAAACTGGGAATGTCTGGACACACTTGCTGGGAATGCTCTTTTTCCTTACGTGTTCTGTGATGTTCTTCTCCCAAGTCATGAAGCCGATGCTGGTTCACTTTGTTGTCCTGATTCCATTTTCCTTTGCTTGTGTTGCCTGTATGGGCCTCAGCGCGGCGTATCATTTATTCTCATGCCACTACTGTCAACGTGTGCACGATAAGATGATGCAGTGGGATTACTTCGGAATCACCTGTTTGATCGTGGGGAGCTTCTTGCCCCCTTGCTACTACGCGTTTCAGTGCGAGCCGATGCTTCGGTTGTTGTACTTGACGATGATCGGTGTGCTGGGATCGGTCGGACTTGTCGGTCCGTTCTTTGGCTTCTGGGCTCAGGAACGTTACTACTGGCTTCGGCTGGTGGTGTACTGCTCCGTTGCAGGCAGTGGCATTTTCCCTGTTGTTCACGTAAATTTTGTTCTCCCCAATGGAACCGC
>CYKH01002197.1:65774-77375 GCA_001460835.1 Bodo saltans | reverse complement strand
CAGGCTCCGCACGCACAGCTCAACGCTCGCGCACGTCGCCGCAGGCAGCTTGTCAAACAGCTTCGCTCCCTGTTCCATGCACTGCACGCCGTTGCCACCGTTGCCGCCACTGTTGTTGTTAGGGTTCGGGAAACTGAAGTTCGGGAAAGAGCAGGCGGTGTTCAGTGCAGACACCGAGAGCGACACAGACTGTCCAGCTAATTCAGCGCACAGACCAGCCACGCACGCAGTCGTCACATTGCTCGTCGTCCAGTTCGATGCGCTGTAAAACCACGGGTATGCGCCCTTCAGTGCCCCGTTGCACCCAGAGTTCAGCGCAGCGTTCAACACGCACGTGGCACGTGCCCCCAGGCAACGCTGCAGCACGCTTGTCTCAGTGCCAATCTTTACCACCACGCTCATGTTCGACTGCAGCGTCCCGTTCACACAGTCGCCGTACGCAATCAGGCAGTCGAAGTTCGCATCGCACGACCAATTCACATCAGTCGTGAAGTACATCGTCTCCGACTGCGTCGTCGGGCAAGTCGCCGCCACTGCACCTCCAAGAAGGAGGGCAGCCGCAGCCCACAAGCACGCAGCAGACACAATTGCGTTGCGGCGATGCATGTCTTGGAAGCTGCTTTGATTTGTGGTTGTCGTTGATTGGATTGTGCCTTTTTGGATCTCACACCTTGAAAGGTTTTCGCTCTAACTTTAGTATGTCAAAACAAGTCACATCGAGAAGGCTTTATCAATCACGACTATTAACGATGATCTGCATTTGCTCTCAAACAAGAATAGTATTCTGCTTGCATGACTTTATTCGTGTCAGCAAATAATTACAAAAGAGCAATTAGGTTTCCTGGTGTCTTGGACGCTGGGAGCCACTAATTGTATTCCCCTCACCCTTCACTAACACCGCCTTTTCTCCTGCTGCCATTTCGCAGCACCGGGCAGCGCGTGGTGAGCAGCTGAACCACCACACACAATGTTGCGCTTGCCCCTTCCATATCGTTGTGCTCGAAGTGACTCTGCAGACCAGTTTAACTGGTTATCGCACTCTTCCAGCACCACCTTCTTGATGGTGAAAAATTGCGTATCCGAGAGCGCAACCTCTTTGTGGTACGCTGGATCTGTTATTGGGAATCCCCTGTCATCCTTTGTCAGACGCCAAACAAGAGAAAAGGAAAGAAGAATGTAATTACGAGATAAAGACTGCTCGAGATGTCCGGAAGAGACTGCGCGATACGTCTGGCGAATTAATTTCGCTCCGAACTATTCAGCGGGACTTGAGAGCTCTGAGCCACGTTTGGAAGAGCCTGCACAACCAAAAATCGGCCCTGCCTTGCTTGAATTGAATCCGTACGACATTCTCTTCTCCGACGAGTCGTACTTCGATACGTGCGACACTCACCGCTCTGCGTATCAACGCGATGGGGAAGCGCAGCAAACACGCCCGACAGAAAGGTCCGTCACAAAGGTGATGGTGTGGGGCGTAATCGGAGTGGGCTACGCCACTTTGGTGATCATGAACAGTGGGACAGTGAATGCGACGCAGTACGTTGAAACCTTGAAAGAATACCTCGTTCCGAAGATCGATACAACGCGGCACATCTTCATGCAAGACGGCGCAAGTGCCCACACAGCAAAGTTCACTCAGGAATCCTCGCAGAGCAAAACATTTGCAAAGTGGAGTGGCCAGCCAAGAGTTGTGATCTGAACCCGATCGAAAATTTATGGGCCATCATGAAGAGCAAGGTCGACGTTGACGTCATGTGCGACGTCAATGAGCTTGAGCGCGCGATCCGAAAATCATGGGGTGAGATCACGCAGGATGAGATTGATAATCTCGTCCTTTCATTCCCACATAGAATCCAGAAAAAGCTGGACAACGAAGGACGCCCGTGCCAGCTGAAGCGGTGCTACCTAGCACGAGAAGAGGTTCAGGAAAACGAGGTTTGAAATCCTGGTACCTACAAAACGTTCTCTCCATTGAGTAAACCTTGCTAACCCTTCATGTTCACATTAAAAACCACGTATTTTAGCTCAAAATGACCCCAGCTTTGACATGCGCCCCCTGCCAGCTTATGAAGACAAACCATATATTTTTTTTCTATCATGATCTCAAAAAATGTCGGGTACTTTAGTCGTACCCCCTCTCTTGACAAAAAAAAAAGAAAAGAAAGCGGGAAAAAAATAGTAATCGTTGCAGAAATCATTTTCCCCCAAAATTGCTTTCGATCAGAAAGAAACGTTCAACTTGCAACAGGTTTTGTTTCTTCGGACCTCCTCATTCACTGCTAAGATTTTCCTGCAGAGAAGCATGAATTCGCTTTGCTTTGCTTTTTTTTTTTTTTTTGATTCTTGATTTTGTTAAGTGATACGCTGAAGGCAGCAGACTCGCTACCTAGCGAGAGAAATGAAAGACGTGTTGGTGGGAAGAGGGCCAACATCAGTGCAAAGTTTCCGAAAGGAGTGGCAACCTATGTGTGCACTGTGATTGTTTGTTTGTTTTTTCTTCATAAGCGACTAGTACCAGTCTGCGTCAGCGCTGATGCCGCAGATGCCCACAGCATCGTTGTACTGCTTCATGGCGGGGTGCTTCCACCCCCCGAAGGCAGTAAAGTCGCCAAAGCTGCGAGTGTAGTCGTAGTGCGCATACCACAATGGCAGACCGTGGTCAGCGCTTTGTCCCAGACCCTTCCCCAAAACCCACCACAATCCTGAAGAGCGGAGTTGGGGTGCACTCTGACTTGCTGCGATGTTAGGGTCGCCATGTCGCTGGGGGCCGCTGCAATAAACACTGTTCTCTCGACTTCCATCTTCTGCGAGTAAACGTTATGTCCACATTTTAGCTGATGAGACGCAGGCCATGCGCTATTCATCAACCTACGAGGACAAACAACGTGCGCATGTGTAACAAGGCTCAAATCCATGAGTCGCTTTAAACCCTCTGTTTTGATGTGGCTCACACAGCAGCTTCCCTTTACACGCGAAATTCACTTGCAAACATGAAATTTGAACCAAACTTAGACGACACGGGTTTCAATAGTCATAACTGCAAAGTACAATGTTTCCGTACAACGTTAAGTTGTTCGCACAAACGCCGGGACGTTCGACGCTTTTTGCGTGTGTTGCTTTTTCATTACTCTGAGGAACTTGGCCATCGTCGCTGGTCGTTCATTCCAACATAGCAATGATGAACGGCGCTTTGGGCGCAAGAAAGATGACAGGCTACATTATCCATGATCAACTGATGGAGCACATAGCAATGATGACCGGCGCAAGAAGGATAGCAGGCCGGATGATCCACTGCGATCAGCTGATGGAGCACATGCGCGCAGGTTTCGTGCCCGGCAAGAACAGCTCCTCATACGACGAACTGCTCGACGACTCCTGATACCGCGTGAGCTCCACCTGCCGCAGCACATCGTCATTCACGGCACCCTCAAGTCCCGCCTTGTGAAGAAGGTGTGTTACCGTTGTGCGCTGGTCCCAACGCTGCTCCTTCGCGACGCTGGGCAGGAACGTCCCTCGTAGGTGTCGGCCACCAGAGGCGAGGCTTGCTTGAATGCCATGCACTCCCACCTCCCAACGATCCCAATCTCCTTGGGGGAGAACTTCGAAGGTGTGGAGGAGGCTCACGTTACATCTGAGGGTGGACAGCTCCGCCTCGCTGCTCAGTGGTTTGAATCTGGAATCCTCAAATGCCGCAGCGCAGGCATACTTCCGCAGTTGGTCCTTGAGCGGACCAGGCGTGAAGGTCCCAACGCAGCCACGCAGTCTGTTGGTGGTCGCATGTTTGAAACACACAAACACTGGAGCGTCCATCGTCTCAAAGGATTCTGCCGCTATGGACGATGTCAGTGCGGGGGACAGCCCAGAGGCCTTCGGTGATGATGCCATCAGCCGCTCCGAGACAGAGCGGAAGCAGTACGCAACCATGATTTGTGTCGCCTCCATCCGCATCAAGACTACCTATGATTCGAAAGAATGGGATAAATTCTTCACTAGATTTTTTCTTGATAATAGCCAAACCCACACGCACAACGCAACAACTAAACGGTAACAGTTTTATAGCCCACATGAAACGTGATGTGTCTGATTCTGCGACGCATAACGCAAGACGCAAAAAAGTAAGAACACACACTCACTTTCCACTTTGCAGACACATGATCTTCTCTCTCGCTTCTCGCTTCACACTCTTCGATAACGCTTCGGTAACACGGGCCCCTAGTAGACGTAGGGAATGATCTTGTATGGGACACGGCGGCAGTACTCGTCCCAATACTTGCCGTACTTCTCACGGCACTTCTCATCGTCGCGGCTGGAACGGTCAATCAGCAGGAAGAAGAGGAAACCCCAGTACGCCCAGGGGAGAGCAAGTTGAATGTTGGCAGGGAGCGACCACATCAGAGCAAGGGTGAGCTCCGGAATGTAGTTAAAGTGGCGCGAAATGCTCCAGTAGCCGGAAACAAGAAGAAGCGACTTGCGGGTAACACCCTCACTCGTGGTGTACTCGGCACGGATAAGGTCGGGACGGCGGCCCCAAATAAGACAGTTGCCGTCAGTGGCGCGAGCAACTTGGCGCTGGTAGTCAGCGGTGTAATTCACCCACAAAGCGAGGATGCCAACGGCGAACACAATAGCGGCGGTGCTGGCAGGCCAGTACATGGGTTGCTCCACAAGAGTGAAGCCAGGGGAGAAGTAGCACGTGGGCACCCAGCACAGCACACCCCACACAATGTAGTACCCGCAGCGATCGTGAATGATGTCGATGGATGCGAAGTATCCCGCCTCCCACCAGAAGAACTTGAACAGGTACAGGACAAGCAGAGAGACGTGAACGATCATGCCGCTGGACAGCACGCCATTCTCGTATTGATACTGAGCAAAGCACAAGTGCGACAGCGACCATCCCATCATCGAAACGCGGCAGTTAAGGAGCTGCTTCACGTTCAAATTCAGCAGGCGAGGGTGGAGCTCAACCCCTTGGAAGAAGTCAAACGGGAAGATGCCAGTCCACACGGCATCACGGCTGCTGGGGTACACGCGTCCCTTCCAGTACAAGAAGACGCAGAACGGCACAGCGAAGAGGTTTGCAGTGGTGATCACCGAGCCCATGTTGGGGTACAGCTGACCACAAGGAATGGCGTTGGTCATTGGGCCAAGGATGACCCAACCAACGTGCGTTATGATCCAGCACTTGATGCCGTTGTCGACGTACTCGGGGCGCTCACCGGCAGGGGTGGGTGGGCCGTAGATCTTCGCCCCGGGGACCAGCTCCTGCAGCAGTCCTTGAATAAGGGTCCACCCGAAGAGGATGGCAGCAGCTGTGCATGTGGGGCGGGGGATCTGCTGAACAAACAGCTCAAGCGTCGTCTCAGCCCATAGGCGCCCAAGGCTGCCCCCGTAATGGTACACAGTCACTGGGATGACAACAGTCGTGGCCAGAGTGAAGATCAGAAGGAACAGAGGCCAGAAGTACGCACGAATAAACGACATCTCCAGGCGGTCCTCCTTGGGTGGGAGTGGTGCTTTGCCGCTGGGATGGCACACAAGAGTCCATTGCAAAAAACGGGAGACGATACGCGATGGTACGCCGTCAATTTCAGTGGTTGCCCCTTCGCTTGCGCGACGCTTCACCATTTCTAGTACGATGTGCTGTAATTGGAACAAACAAGCAAGAACCAAAGTACGTAAATGCCGTTACGCGGTACACGCTAACACAAGCATTGCCCCCTCAATGAAAGAACTTGTCGCGCGAACAAAGCAGAATATCAGCAACCTTTCCCGAAGGTCACGAGGGGCCCCACACAAGGTCCAAAAATCTTCTCGCTCCCCTTCACCGAGCACATCACTATTGCTGTGCTATTGATGATTAAACACTTCAATGTCCTTCAAGTACAACGCGTCGTATGCTTCACGGCAGTATTGATCGGCGTAGCGCTCAACGTACGCACGAGCTCGATGCAACACCCCAGCTCGCGGCTTGGGGGATGAAGTCGCCGCTGGCGTCAGTGCTGGCAACTCACCGTCAAAGTCGTTCTCCTCGAGGGCTTCGGCGTTGCGGCGGTGGAGCTGCTCCGCTAAAGCACTTAACAGGACAGGCTGAGGGAGCACTAACTGAGGGGAATTGGGCTGAGAGTATTCACCTTCAGTGTCACTTTGCAGGTTTGCTGCTGCGGGGCTCGTCGGCGTCGAGGCGGTGGTAGCGGCGGGTCGCGGCCCAGTGATCCACTCACGGTTGGACGGCAGGAACGGCAGGTGATGGTCGCCGACAAGGGCAATCGCTGCGTTCCACGCCACTACTAAGATCCACTCCAACAACCCAAAATGAACCAACAGCATTTCAGCATCTGAGGGCTCGGGATAGCCATTCACAAGAAACGTGACGTCTGGCCTCCATGGGGACGGTGTACCGGAAGCTAATGCGAACAATGTCCTCGACCACCGAGCGACAGTGACGGGGAAAAAGGAAATACCAGCAGTCATCCAAAGTATGGTGCCGCACACAACCATCACTATAGACCCGAGACCAGATAGCCGGCCACTCTGCAGCAGCCCAACCCGCTGGTAATCTCGCAGCACTCGAGCACATCGTGTAAAGTGTTGCCTCCAGAGGACCGACAAGGCAATCAGCACAAGGGCACCCACGCACCAGCTGATCCACCACAGCGGGGAGCTATGACGGAGAAAGTAGTTTACGACGTTGATGGCGGTGCTCTCCTCTCTGTATGAGGCAGTGGGCAGCGAGCCTGACAATGCAATCGTCTGCGTGCTAGATCGAACCACGCCTGACCAGCACAATCGGAGAAGGGTAGAGCCAACCAGCAGCGGTGTCAAGGCACAGCCAAATGCAAAGACTGCACAGTAGACAAACACCGACATCACTTGCTCGCGCAATGGGAAGATGCGGCGATTGGTCAGCGCACGTCGGAGCTTTGTGGCGTCATTCAGACTGAGGGTTCTGGTCGTGACTCGTCCTGTCGTAAAGGACGGCTCCATCATGTTGCTGACAAGTTGAAGAATGTCCGTCAACAGCATCACCGCGTCGCTCTCAGCTGCCATCTCTTCCACTTCCAAGAGGTGCGTTCGGGCTGCGGTGACTCGGCTGATCACGATATCGTGATTTGCTAGCCACTGCACGACGCCGGTGCCTTCACGGTGAAGGGGATTTCCTGCAGAGGACGCCACGCGTGCCGTGAGACTTGTGATGTCCCGCTGCTCCTCAGACGCAAGCGCTATCTTGATACTATGGTGCTGAAGGACAACGGCACCTCCTGTGGCCGACTCCACCACGATAGCCGCCCAGATAGCGCGAAGCCTATTCGCATGAAGCAGGCGATACCGAAGGGTCAGCACTGCATGGCGTACATGCGGCGCCACAACTGTGTACACCTGCGCACTGATGAGTATCAACGACCAACCGATAAGAATCGCGTGGAGGGTGAGTGGAGTCACTTGGGACGTAGTGTGATCATCATCGTCGGAAAGCGGCGAGCGTTGCTGCTGCGTTGCGGAGGCCCGCAGTTCAACATCTGTCGAGTCGTCGGCAGGAAACATCTGCAGCAGCCAGTGGTTCATGAAAACGCCTGGGACGAGCACAGCACTAACGCACGCAATTGACACCACGAGGTACATGACGCCAAACATGACTATGCGGAAAGGAAAGAAGAAGTCCTTTGCGGCAGGGGGCGCGGTGCCATCTTGGAGGTGTGTCGCAACGTGCAGATCACCTCCCACCCTCTCCATGAATCCCTCGTGGGCGTCTCGTAGAAACTCAGCGATCATGGCAAGCCGTCGGAACAGCACCTCTTCTTCCAGCGGCACGTTCCCGCCTAGAAGGGCCATAAATCGTGCGAATCGACCGCCAAACACCACCACATTCGCCCCCACCGCATCGATGATCGAACTACCAGAGGACCACGAGAGCAACATTGGCATGCTGTTCGGGAACAGCTGCCGAAGTAGCCACAGCGCGGGCAGCACAACAAACACATCCGCTAGGATCACCAGCATCACGTTACGGAGGCAGTAGACAGGAACCATGCGGTGACGGCAACGTATCATTTGCTGGATCATCGGTGTCTCCACTGGGTCACGGAAGAGCCACCAGAGCCATCCATGGTGGACCAACCTGCGAATGTGGTAGACGCAGTGCCACAAGAGGGACGAGGTGAATAGTCCAGCGATAAACATCGGCGCCCATGTCGCGAGGTCAGAGTACAGATGCACATTATGGAGCAGCGCGACAACAGCATACAACCGGAACCTCCACAAAACCTCCTCGAAGTTCTTAGAAGGCTGCACCAAGTAGCGGACCAGCCGAGAATCTACGTGAGCGCAACCCTCGGACAGCGACGCTTGATGACCAACAAGAAGAAACGTGTCATAACGCTCCTCCTCGCCCAAAGCAGTGCAACGAGCTCCTCCTAACGACACATCCCACACCTTTGCATCCACCGTGCGGAGCAGAAGGGCATCGTGCGGCCCATAGGCTTCTGGGTGATGGGATAGATGAGTGAGGCGCTGATGTACAACATGGAGGGCTTTGATGAGGGGTAGTGCCGCGTTGGGGGTGGCGTGTGTGGCGTGTGCCTTGTCATCTTCCTTTGGCATGGAGAGGGAGCCATTCGGCGCCATCACCACTGTGTGCTTTGGCAACAGTCTCACTGCTGCGCCCATTACTTCCTTGGCATCGCCGCGCCATTGAGAGATCGGTTGCGGCGTCCAGTAATCTGCGGTGAGCACGCATAAGATCAGACCAAAGAGGGCAGGCAGGAACACCATCTGCGAGAGATTGATGACGAGAGACCGAATCAGGGCAGCGGCGAAGGCGCCGTTCTTCCTGGCAGTGCCCGAGCTGCGGAAGCAGAGGCGACTGACGTGTCGCAGCGTGCCACCTAAGCACAGTGCGCCAAGGCTCCACGTGAGAAACCCAAGGCCGCCGTACGAACCTGCGGCCGCAAATACGACAGCGCCTGGGTGCCAAAGTCCAAAGCGCGGCGGAACAGATGGCGCTGACATCATTGCTGCGTTGTGCTGTGATGGAATCGGGGCACCCGCAGTTTGGAAAGAGGGGAACATGGTGAGGAGAGGGACACCGGTGAGTGCCTGCAAGATTGTGGCAACAACTGTGGCCACATAGTCCTTGATGGAGGTTGCCACTGGCACAAGAGGCAGCACGTTATCCCAAATGCCAACCACTGCGAATCCACTGTGGCCGCCTAGCATAAACGGAGAAGCGCCGAGCATAAACAGCATCGTTGGGACGAACAGCACACCGAACGCAAATGCGATTGCAATGGCATTGATGTAAGAACCACGAGCTCCAAAGTGCTCTAGGATACCGGTGTCACCCCGTCGTGCGTCCCCGTCGATGTCCAACTCATGTCGCTGTCGGCCTCCGTCGAACAGTGTACTGAGCGCTCGGTTGAGTTCGGTTGGCGACATGCCTCGTGCTTGTGGAGCTGCTGGAGCTTCAGCAGCGTCGTGAGCGAGGGGCGTCTGTGGGTGACGTGGGGACCACGCTTTGGAATGAAGTGTTCCTCGACGAGGCCGCACGTCCGCCGCAGGTGGTGGTGATGGTGCTGCCAACTCAATAGGGACCAGGTGGTGGTGATGGTGCTGCCAACTCAATAGGGACGTTGGGTGCTGCTTCGGGGGTTGTCGTATCGTTCTCGCGAGGTGCGGGGGGCGTTGGCTCGATGTCGGCAGGAATGGACTCCTCTGCAGTGACAGCTGAGGCAGCTGAGGCAGGTAGCTCCTTCTCGTCCTTCTCGTCTTCTTCACTGTCATCATCGTCTTCGTTGAAATCCAACGGGACAGCAGCCTCTTGATGCACGTCGAAGTTGGTTGGATCTTCAAAGGTTGCGATGGTCTCGCCGCACCATTCCCAAAACGACGCGACTACAATCACACATGCACCCCCGAATATAAATAGTTCTACTCCTGGGAGGTACCAGCTCCACCACCACTGACTGGGTGGAGGGCTCTGGGCCGCCAGCGTCGAGGAGAGCTGCTGTGCGGCGCGAATGGAAAGAGGGTCGTGAAGGACTAAGCGAGACAGCAGTGTGCGGTTGATCTCACTTGCCAACCACCTAGTATTAAAAAGAAGCTGCCACACCAGTGATAAAAACAGTGGCACGATGCACACCCACACCAATGTCACGAAAGAAGCGCGTGCTGCGTACTCTGACCATCTACGCAGGATGTGCCCAAAGATGACACGCAGCGACCGGGAAAGAGGAACTCGTTGTGCGTCATGGGCCCCTTCGATAGGGGGCGCATCTTTATCCAGCACACGGGCGACCACAAACGACGCCCCGCACACCGCGCAGCTATGGGAACGAGTGCGCACAATCCACTGCTTGACACAGTCGGGATGGGCGTGGGAGATTGAGCCACGACAGGCACAAGGAGTAATCATCTTGCCCCCTTTCTTGTGGCAAATTCTACATAACGCTGACATGTTGACGCAATCCTCTTTGATATGCTCTATTATTGTTTGTTGTTGTTAGGGAATTCAGCGAGGAAAGACGTTCATAGACATTTTCAATGTTTGCACGATTTTAAAGATGAAGGTGGATCTTCAATTCAAAAAAAATATTACGCTCGAGGCGTCGGTGCACTAGTTGCCTGAGGCGCAGATGTAGCAGGGCCCTTATGCTCGGATTCAGGGATGATAGCGGAGCACAAGCTGCAGGTGATAAAGACACCAGTGATGTCCATCAGGACTTGAATGATGGGCGCAGCGTGCTCTCGATCGTAGCCAAGGTAACCGATAAGGAAAGGCAGCGACGAACCTAGAATGACGGACGACAACACGATGCAAAACAACGAAAGTGTGATCGCCACTGTAGAAAAAAACATGTCCTGGCTACCATAGAAATAGTAAACACGGCCAAACCCGATGCACGCTAAAATGGTCGAGTTGATAATCCCAACAACTAGCTCTTTTCGGAGCACTAACAAGTAATCTCTCGGTCGAAACTCCTTCGTGACGAGCCCAGTGATGGCACGCACTGTTGCTTGGTTCCCTGCATTGCCACCGGCTCCTACGAGCATGGTAAGAAACAAAGGGATGATGACATGCTTTGCGATCAACGTTTCGTACATCTCTAGGATAAACTGAGATAAGGACTGGAGTAGAAGCAGCGACACTAAGACCGACGTGCGGTGCCACACCACGCTGGCCACTCCCGACGTTTCCAGAGCAAGAAAATTCGATCGCCGCGCTCTGGAAGAGGTGCGGGTTGCGGGGCTTTGTAGGCCAAGGGGGTTGAGGGAAGGCACCATCTCTTGAGCATCCTCGTCTGATGAGTGCGAGTCGTCGTTGCGGCTCTGGGACGGTGGCACTGCCACTGTTGTCGTGGTGGTTGCGAAATGTTCGTTGGCAACTTGCTGCATGGACTCGGGAAGTTCTAGGAGTGTAAGATGTTTTTTTGAACTGTAATCTGTAATCTATTGTCCTAGTTGATCAACCTGCTTTGCAAGCAACACAAATAAAACAGATATGATGACAGTTAATTGCATACGATGTGACGGAGAGGTTCAATCCGCAGCCTCACACACGTTAGGCAAAGAAAGATGCAGCGCTTGGTGCTGCGCCGGGGGCTT